>WAAE01010169.1:0-24347 GCA_013400495.1 Nicator chloris
AAAAAAAGAAAAAAAATCAGCATTCCTGAGCCACAGTAAAAAAGAAAATATTAGGTTAATGTCAACAGACTTTGATGCCAAAAGTATGTTTGGTAAGGTCCAAAACAATTTTCAAATTGCAGCTGTCAGGTGTAAGTTAGATAATAAACACCACAAAAGAGACCAGCCACTTGGGTTCTAAGTCGCCCCCAGCAGCACTGGCGTTTCACTGGAAAAGTATTGGCAGCTCAGAATAAAAACAAGACCAAAACCAAATAAACAAACAAAATAAAACCACCAACAAACAAATGCCCACACATCTACTTTCAGTATATTCAAGAAATACACTTAGTAAAGCCAGCAGAAGTGAAGCCAGCTTAGAGTTCACACATGTCAGACAAAAGTTTTGCGACATTTTACTTACATTTAGCACTTCTTGCCGGGGCTGCGGAGGTTCTATGCAAGTCAGTAGCCTGAGCAACAAGTCCATGATAGCAGAGGTCCCTATGTGCTTAATAATGAGTTCTACAAAATCATGCTTCCTCTTTAAAAAATCCACAATCTGGAAATGGAAAAGTAAGCTTATATTTGCTTCATGTATTTTACATGATAAATTACACCAATCACTTTTCATTTCACTCTCCTACCAAACTGACAAAATTGATGAGAACTTCTTAAACACTTCTGCCTGCCTTAAAGCCTGTAGTACAAGACAAGATAAAATAAAACCCAGGCAGACAAGAGCAAAAGGGGCACGGGGCAGATCCATACTACATGCAGTGGGTCCTGGGTCTCCTCTCAAACCCAACTTGCTGACCATACCCTACTTATAATCTAATGCAGAGTCAGGTTTTCTTGTTGATATGAATCAGTCTCATCTCTGCTTAGTGGGCAAAGCTCAACACAGCAGAACTCTTAATATAAACAGTATCTCAGGTTTGAGAGTCAAGTCATTGCAGCTGTTTGCAGTAGTGGACCACATGCACTGAGTACAAGAGCATTTCTGAGCAAGGACTCCAAATGTTTCTCTCCTTGTTCTAAATAATTTTTCACACCAAGTCAGAATCACTATCACTGATTCAAGTGATTTAACAGCAATAAATGCAAATATGATCATATAAAACACTGAACTAAGCTAAACCAAAAGGTAGGCACTCACACACTGATTGCATAAATAGCTCAGGCAAATCTGAATCAAATATATCCTACTCACCCAAGAGTATTTTTTAATTGTGTGCATAATGAAAAGGTGTCTTCAGCTAGGATGGAACCTGAAGGCTCTCTTTTGACTCTGCTGCTATCCCTCAATCATGTAATCTTAAAGCAGAATTGCTGAGTACCACAGCTTTATCAGAGCACTTGTTAAACTGTGCAAATAGTTACCTGTTCTGGTTTTCTGCTGATAAGAATACTTAACACCTTGCTGAAGAAACTGGCCAGTAGAGGGTTTAGAGGAGATTCATTTAAGAGGAAGCTGTACAGTTTCAGGAGTAAGGATTCTTCTTCTCCCAGCCTATCATTGATCTGTGAGACATCTGATGTAAGCAGCTCACATGATATGTTTGGGTATCTGGGGGAAAGAAAAAATTATCATCACTCGTATTTCAGAATTCTCATACTTCCAGCTCTGAATTCAGAACCTGGAAATGCATCTGACTAAATTTTCAAGCAGGGCTGGTCTACACTAAAGCAGTAAACTAACACAAAGTAATAAAAGCACACATTCAGCCTATAAGCTCTGTTTTCTTTTAAGAAGGGCACTACTTCAATCTTCAGTAGCAACAGAACACCAGCAGGGAAGCTGAGAAAGGAAAGAGCAAGCTTTCATTTCAAGAACTATTGCTAAATCCATCTCTTCAAGTACTGACTTCTTATTGGCTTCAATTTCCAGCTCTACCAGAAACATTTACAGGAGGCATGGTTTACCAAGAATGGTGAAGTTCTGCAACTAAGAGTGCAGCTTATTTCACATATTTTAACTCGCCATTTTAAAAAAAAAAGCAGCTTTCTGTACAGGCAACACTAAAATAGGCCACAAGCAGTAGAAGTGCTTTTCTACAAACTGCTAGATGGATTTTGAGTTTGAACCTTCTTGGCAAGCCAATAGTCATAGCCACACTCCAGAAAGGACAACTCTTTCATTTAGACCTTAAGGACATTCTTCCAAGGAGTACCACGAATCTTCTAAAAGGCATCTTCAAAACATCTTACAGGTCAACAAAACAAAGCTAACCATTCAGTTATATTACCCAAAAAGAGTTTCTCATTCAACTCTTTCCTTAATCACAACTACAGGATTCTTAATGTGACTTCTGGCTGGACCTTTTTCTGGCAGCTCCTTTGGGCATGAACTGGTTTTGGAAGCACTTGGGGATAAGAAGCTTCCATTTGAAAACTATGCATATATTAGAATGATTTACTTAAAAGTTCCATGAAGCCTCGGGAAAACATACTTAATCTAAAACACACCAATACTGTACTATACACCAGCACACAGGGATTCACACTATCAAATTAACTAGATTTATTTAGTCCTCTATCCACCTTCCAAATCTCCCCTAACCCCAAAAGTTTTCCTACTTATATCGAATCTTTTCATCCATGTCTTGAGGTGGCTCTTCAATAATAAATGAAACTAAGTCTTCCAAACATTCTGACTTCAGCAGAAACTCTATAAGTTTGCGATTCTGAGCCTTGCACTCCTGTAGAACATCCTCTTCATCCATCAATTCCTTCAGCGTTACATCTTCTCTCTCTAGAAGTGTATCTATGTGCGATGATGAATGGAGATCAAATTTCCAAAACATGCTGGTCTGTGTAAGAAGAAATGCAGTATATTAGCAGTAGCCATTATTCTAACATCTAAAGGTAAAAGTTAGGCAGGGCTTTTTACTTACATGAAAGGAACATGCTGATTTGCATTAAAGAAAAAGGTAAGAAATTTGCTTTTCCCATTCCCTGTTTTTAATCTATGGATTAAGTCAGAGATTCAGAACAACTTGCTCAGCAATTAACTGAGCTGGGCAAAGATCAAATGGACAGAGAATAAGTGCACTGAAACACCACCCCCACCATTAAAGAAAACATCTATAAAGGTAGAGAAATTAAAAAGAATTTTAGCTTGCAGGAAGCACACTTCAGAGTGCAGGAGCTAATTTCAACACAATGCTAATTGTCCCTGCCTCTACAGGCTCGACAGAGGAGGAATATCAAAGGCCAAGATGCATTACACAAACATGTTAAGGGCAGTGGCCCCAACCCCTGAAACACTATGAGGGTGTAACAGATCTGAAAGAAAGAACAACTTCACCTTTTCCTATAAAATGCTTTGGCACCTCTATATTAATTCTGTTTCTCCAAGACATCTTTTGAACAGTTGCTACTGAGACAACTGCTATCAGGAAAAAATATTTCAGTCTGCAGTATATCCAATAAATTCTTGCTTTCACGTCTTGTTAAGGTCCATACAAACATTTAATTTCCCTCCAGCCCTGAAAACAGGGCTTTTACATGACATTTGACCTCCGACACAGAATTATCTGGGCTTATACAAATGCAGATTTTAAGTGGACTGAAAAGATATACTACAGATACTAGAACACAGTAAGAAAAACTTTCCTTTTCTTACAATTGAAAGTCACAGTTTTGAGCAGCACTCAAAGAAAGAAAGAAACACTCCTTTTGCTCCTTTAGTAACTATTGTCCAAATGTGAAAGATTAATTCAATATATTAGTAACTGCTGTGCATTAGAAATATTAGGTGCAAAGATGCAGTCAAGGCAGGGAATTTCAGTGAATAGTATTATTTTTGCAAGGACACTTCTGTAAACTGTATATACAGGAGCAAGCTTAAAGGTAATAATCCAACTATGCTGTTGTCATACATTCAAAACACCCCACAAAATTAGAATAGAAATATCCGATTCTTTTGCAATAAAGAGGCAGCATTTGAGCACTTATTTCCAAGTTAAAATGGATTCAGCATGCACACTACAGCTACTTAGAACAGCTTTGTGTCAAATTTAGTACTTGAGCCGTTTGGAAACAGAAACAACCTCAAGGATCTAGCAAAACCTTTGTGTGCACGATCTTCCCACTAGCAAGACTTTTGGTATTCAACCTAAATATTTTAAAGCTTGGTATATTCACTATGGAGACATTTTAAATGCTTTGAGGATTTTAATTGTTGCTTTAACCACTATATAGTGATCACCTTACTCTGCTTAACCTTTTTTCAGAAGGTATAGCATTCATAACTCTCCCTAGATTACATAGCTTTTGGTTTATAAAGACATGAGTTTCAAACAAAATCTATCAGGCAATGATTTATTTGACTGCAGTATTGGTACTAATCTAACATGCAAGTATTAAATAATTAGGAAGCAGAAAAAAATTATTTTATACTAGGAGTATTAGTAAACTTTCAAGCAGGGTTTAACACACCTGATCTTATAAATTAGCTTAAATCAACTTATATAGTTATGAATAACACTAGCTTGTGGATAATGCAAGCTACATACAACTTATTGTAAGGAAGTGGAACCAGTGCATTATTAAATCCAGAGGCTATTGTTGATTGGGATTTTCAAACCTCTAGAAAGTAGATCCAATCTCTGCCCTTGCCCCAATCAGTGAATGTACCATCCTCATAACTAACTACTATCAGTGCTAATTTCAGATGTAAATACCTCTGTAGTGATTAACGCTCATTTCAGTAGCTTTAATGTATTTCTCAGTCAGTTATTTCAAGAGAAATTCAACAACAGAAAAGAGCAATAACAAAAAAAGAGGCATACTACTGCAAACATGTTACTGCGTTATTTCACAAACTGTCTCCCAGGCAAGCTCTTTTAGGGGCTGCTCCCTCAACATGTCAGGTGCCGGCCACAGATTATTCCATCACTTCTCAACAGGAGCCCAGGTCCTTTGAAATAAGGAAAAATAAACAACATAAACTGTGCCAAAGGGAAAGTCCAGGAACCCTGAAGAGAAGAGAATTTTCTTAGGCATTATTACTGACAGTAATCGAGAATCAGCCTAGCATAGTTTTGATTGGAGGTTTTAAAATCAAAACATGTTACTGCTATTTTTCTCAGACCCTGCTGTTCTACCCTCCCTCCCAAAATCTACTAATTCTGAAATTCTGAATATCATCATGCTTTTTCAGATTTCAGTCCCATTAAAAGAGTCAGCATTAGGCCTTCTGTCTGAAACTCACAAGTGTGCACTCCTTCCAAAACTTCACTCCCTGCAAATTTATAAAAACCTCAGTGGGTCAAGTGGGTTATGTTACTCCCAATGTTATTTCACTTTCAGTCAGAGCAGAAAAAGACATCTGGACTCAATGCAACATACAAAAGACTTCCAAATACAAGACATGTTCAAGACTAGAAACTGTAAGAAGCAAAATATTCCAGGATGATGTTAAAAACTCTCACATGTGGGAAGACAAAATATGTTAAAGATAGTAAAAATGCTGCATGTATTTGACTGTCTTTTGTAACATGTCAGTTTTCTATAATCTCTTAAAGTTCCCAGTAAGCAAGACTGACATCCAGTTCATTACACAGTACTTATGAAAGTTTACATCAACTTGCTGATGCACAACTTATGACAATTCAAGATCCTGAGTAACATCTAATATCCAGAAAAATACAGCTTTGTTTTCTTAATTAATATTGTTAACAGCTTCTTCTCTAAATGAATGCTGAATAGTAATGTAATAAACACTTGATGTAATATCATGTAATAAATACTTGACTTAAATCTGAAAAGAAAAAAGCAGTTCAACAAAGCAAAGAAAGCCTGCTTTCAACTGCTGGCATACAGGTAACTGAAATACTCACTTTCATTATGTGCTAAATGGAAGAAATAAAGCCTAGAAGCAATCCTTTCAGACCAAGAAGGAAAATTAAATCTTCTGTCCCTTACAGGGAAAGAAAACCACACAAGTATTTTTAACAGTAACTGATCAGTGGTTCTTTCTGGAGGTCAAGTGTTAAAGTGGCATTTCCATAAAAAAAAAAAAAGGTGGTAACAGTTGTATCACAAAGTCTCTTAGTAGCTTCAAGTGATGGTAGCTGTCCACACACCTTTCCTGAACAGACACATCCCTGATTTCAAGCTACCAGATTAAGATGTGAATTCCAGTCAGAAAAGCATATGGTTTAATTTTGGACAGTGTCTCCTATAGTGAACCTTTTACAAAACAGACTAACATTTCCACAACTGAAACATGTCTTAACTGATGTAGCCTACTTCAGCAAAACAGAATTTTTAATTTCTGTGCAGCAACTAGCAAAAGCCAACCTAGCTGTTGGATGCAAGGAGTGCAACCACCAAAGGAGTCCTTAAGATGGTCTTGCACTTCTTAAAGATAAAAGCATTTCCAATGCAAAGAATCCCTTGCATCCTAAAAATCAAGCAGGTAGGTAAGTTTAAGGAAGGACAAAATAATGATGAAGATAATTTAGTAAGCTTTTATCATGAAAAATTTTGGTAGATTATCTTCTAAGACCTTTAAACACATTAAGAGATTTATTTCAATGCCAAGCATGCCCTTCTGCCAGCTTCACATAACCACACCTAGTTACTATCTAGGTATGTTTAGTTAGATTCCCGTTTGGGGCAGGAAACTGGAAACCCCCTTTCTCCATTCAATGGACAGTAATAAGACACTGCCCTAGCATTTATAAAGTGCTTATACTAACACTGAAAGTGGACCATCTGTTCAAAACAAAAATAAGCATGAATGCACATCTGAAAAAAATTTAGAGCTAAAGAGAATTACCAGTGAACAAAAATGACAGAAGACACTCTAGCTGCTACTTTTTAAACTGCCTGTCGTACTCAGCAGAGCATTACGCATTGCAAACTTGCTGTCTACAACTACCTGTCCTAACCTATTTGGAATAAATTTCTTTTCAATCAGAGCAGTGAGGTTCACTGAGTACTATTAGCTAGAAAGATGTACATTGGTGTTCAAAATCCCTAGATTTAATTACAGTACTTTACAATTATACTCCGCATTCACAAAAAATGAAAGCAGTAATAAAGGAGAACTTTCATGGTACAGCTGCTACATTTCTTAAACAAAATGTAAGATCAATTTCACACAGAGTATCAGTCTCAACTGAATACAAAATAACATGTAGCTGTTTCTTCAGTGTCAAAACAGCCTATTCACATCACAAACCTGAGACCTAGTGGAAAGAATACTTGATTACTTATAATAAGCTAGTGAAGTTTCAAAGAAACTCTGTGGAGAAAGGAGCAAATAAATGGTTTGAAATTAGTAGGAATTAAATAGAAAAGAAAAACACCTATACCTCAACAATTTAATACATACTTCTAATACAATGCCCATTCCTTCCTAGTCCGTGGGTATAACAAACTAGAAGAGATACTAAAAAGGAAATAAAAACCAACCAAGAGTTCTTTCATGGAAGGCTGGGAGATCTTGTGCAAGCTGCTGCACTTCTTTGCTCACAGCAGGATTTCTGGATGCTTAACCCTCTTCTCAGCCACTGCTGGGCACAGGGGGCTGCAGAGTGGGAGATTACCAAGGATCTCTGACCATCCTGCAAAACTGCTGCCACTGTCTCATGCAGGGGACCCCAAACACAGGACAAAGAGCAGGCTAAAGCTTAGGCACATGAGGGGAGGCAGAGGGCAGTCCCTGTGCCCAAGGAGCAGCAGGAACACAGGAGTGATCCCTGAAAAGGGGCCCTCAGACTACCTAAGCCTCCTTCTCCCACATGAGCCCATCTTAGGCCACAGCCTCCCCAGCTCCCAGGACAGCCATACTTGGCCACCCAAACTGCTGCCACAGTGGCCTCCTGATGCCATGACAGGATTCCTTCTGGACATGTATATATGTCACACTCATTCACAGCACATACACTCCTCTGCTAACTACTACTATACTTTCAGAGGGTCACCACATCCTCTTGAGAAAAATGCAGGAGATGCCATGTGGCAGTCTTTTCTTGACTGGGAGAAAAACAGGCCAGAAAACTGTACAGTGATCTCCTAACATGCTCTTTAACAAGGTGCCACCTCCTAGTGAGCCAAGTTATTAAGCAGGGACTTTCACTCCCCTCTCAGACATGAGAAGGAGGAGCCTGCTATTGTTACAGAACACTTAAGCAAAGTGAAATCACTTTTACCCTTATTCATCAACCTAGTCTCCCCTGTTTATCAATCCCAGCTGCACTCCTATCTAGATGAGAACCATAAAAACACTTTGTGGATGAGTCAGCAGTGTACCCTTGTGGCCAGAAGGGACAATGGTGCATCAGGAAAAGTGAGGCCAGCAAGTGGAGGGCAGTGATCCTGGCCCTCAATTTAGTCCTAGGAAGGCCACATCTGAGTGGAGTGCTATGGTCAATGCAGTCTCCACGGTTCAAGCAAGAAGAGGAGCTACTGGAGAGGGGTCCAGCAGAGGCCACAGAGAAAGATTTGAGGTCTGGAGCATCACTTATGAGGAGACTGTGGGAGCTGGGCCTCTTTAGTCCAGAGAAGAAAAGACTGAGAGGGCAGCTCATTCTTGCATACAAATATCTAAGTTGGGAGCCAAGACAATGGTGCTGGACTCTTTTCCATGGTGCCCAGCAACAGGATGAGGAGCAATGGCCATAAACTAAATGACAAGAAGTTTCACCCTCAACACGAGGAAGAACTTCTTTAAAATGAGTGTGGCAGAGCACTGGAACAGGCTGCCCAGGGAGATCATGGAGTCTCCCTTTCTGGAGACAATCAAACCCCACCGGAGTGTGCTCCTGTGTCACCTGTTCTAGGTGACCCTGCCTTGGCAGGGTGGTGAACAAGTTTATCTCCAGAGGTTCCTTCCAACCCTAACTATTCTGTCATCCTATGATCTTTTACATAATACATTATATATATATACACACACCATGTGCATATACACCCCCCTTATGACTGAATGCCCCAATAATCAATAGTTTTGACATACTGAAAGTATGTAAATAAATCCAAACTAGTTAAAATTTACTCTAAGACACCAATCCCCCAAAATTGAAGAGGTCATAGCTGTACAAAAGTACAAAAATCAGGTGAAATCTACAGTCTGCAGTGAATTTACAAGAGCAATTTTATACTAAGCAACAACTATATCCTCAATTCCTACACTATCTCAAACCACACGTTGCTAAGTGTTAATAAATAAAGATCTTAATTACCTGCAATAAATACAAATTAAGACACTAATCTCTCCTGCCCAAGTAGAGAAGATGAATCATTTTCTAGTAATTCCACATCAATTGTCAATTACAAACTTAAAATATTCACTGGTCACAGAATTCAGTTAGATTTTTCCTATTCTGAATTCTTCCAATTAGCTTCAAAATGAAAATGAAGGTATCTTTCCACTATGAAATGTACATGATTCCGTAATAATATAAAATGCAAGCTCAACAAGTCATAGCTACCCAGGAGACACTTCTGCACTGAAACATGAAGTTCAGTACCAAAAAATTCAATTGCAGAAGACAGTATTACTTCCATATAATAATCTATAAACATCAGTCATACCTACTTATATGTCAGTTCATGAACACATTTGCTTTGAAACTCTTTCAAAAAGGTTGGGCAGCAGATACACTTCCTGGTACAAAATCAAAACACTGTAAAACAAACAGAATACCCACAACAGCGTGTCTGGAACACCCCTGATTATCGTAGTAAACCAAAGCAGGGTGGAGAAAGAAGACAGTGCAAAAGCAGGGTAGGTTAAAAGAAAGTTCGAATCAGCCAGCTAGAAAGTAGTCAGAAAAAAGCTGCAAGCAAAGGGAAGGCATGGCTGCAAAGCCTGGACTGAAGAAGGAACTGCAGCTTAGAAAAGGTCAATGTGAGCCTAACAAAACCAGGTGACTTTAGTGGACATCAGGGGCATGAAAAGCTTAAATTTTAAAGTGGTTTCTGAATGCTTTAGGATAAGGCTTTATAGATGCAGAAGCTAAATCTACTGCTGTAGGTGAAGTTTAATAGTTTCTTACCTGTTAAACACAAAAGTTTTTAAAAGTTAAAAAATCAGAACGTTTTGTATTCTCTCAGACTTCTTGCCCATTACAGGGTATCCTGGCAACAGCAAAAAAATCTTTCAATCTACAGTACTAGCAGATTAGCAGGACTGAATTAGCATTGAATTAGATGAAGCAGATTTCTTCCTACAACGACAAAAAAAATTGTATAATTTAATATTGTTAATATGTTCTATTCAACAGCTTGACAACTGCATGAACACTAAGGACTGTTTTGCAACAAATACAACACGTGAACAGAGGAAGGAAACAACTTGCTAGGAAGAAAAGTGTCAGTTCAGCGGAGCATACACTGAAAATAAAATGAAAAGCAGCATGTAATCTGAAATATTTACTTTTAAACTAATTTTACTCCATTTCCCTCCAAGTTTAGGAGTCAAAGCTTCAAAGAAACTTCTTTGTCTCACTGAAATGAAACTGCCTTTATAATCCACACTTCACCAAAATCTAACACAAAATCAGACTTTTAAAGAAAAGAACTATTAGCAATTTCCCACGAAGTAGAATCTTCAGATCTGGAAGATCTACAATACCCATTATTAGAGCTTTCTGCAGTAGATTTTTTCTTATCTTCATAACTATTCCCTTATATTAATGTCATTTATCCAGAAACCTGCACAGAAATCAACTAAAAAGCATTAAGAATGCCTGTTATGTTCGCACAAGTCTATAAAGAATTCAGCCAGTTTCAATCTGAAAACAGACCAACTTCGAAAAAACCAACACAGACCACATCCAAGCTTCCAAAGTAACAAGCTCAATTAAGATAGCATTCAGTCACCATTGTGAAAACCTCTACTTTCATTAGTTTAATGCTACTTTGCTTTACACTGGAAGAATTAAAGAGCTCTATTAGGTATCCTTAATTGGCTTGAGACTGACACTTACCTGTCTGTGCTTTAGTCAACACCAAACAGGCAAGAAAAAGCATCCTACAAACTGATTTTTCTATCCAGTTAGCTATTTGTAGTAGCTGCAGGAAGAATTTCTAAAACAAACGTTCACCTTCACTTTCCAGACCTTTGAGGGGCTTTTTGATTTTGCTTTTTAACACAGGTTTCAAGCAACACAATACTTTGGTTTCTTTTGGGAACATGGGTAATATTGTTTAAGAAAAATAAAGTAATAGCAACTAAGAAGGGTAGAAAAATTAGTGGCATGTTTATTAACTCAAGCCAGTGAATACCCAGTATTTGGCTGAGAAGTTCTGCTATCAGTTTGTCACAAATATATCTTCAGCTAAAAACCCCAAACTATTCACCTCAAAAGCATTTCAAGTGTTCTGCCAAAGAGAAGAATGATTTAATTTTACACCTTCCATGTTAAAGATAAGGAGCTGTGTCTTCAAAGCTGGTTTTTGATCTTTGCAGGTGATTTAACAGATGGTTTCTGTCAACCTAAAGATCATAGATTTAAAGAATAACTTGAGTTGGAAAGGATCCTAAAGATAATTTCTCAGGTTATTTTAGTAACCAACATACACATGAACTGAAGCTCGGTGTAACACACTGACCATAACTCTCCTAAAGGTCTTTAAATGCGTTCTGTCACCAGCAGACCTTCAGGTCTCCATGCCTGACAGACTTGCCAATCCCCCGTGAGTCAAGTGATGAACTAGAGCAGAAAAAGTAAACAAATTTTCTGGACTCAGTTCACTTTACTGAAGTTTTCTAGGTTATTGTTTCTGCATTTTAAAAGTGTACCCATGTTCCAAAGCAGAGCTCCAAAAAGGGAGAGAACATCACTTCTTCAGTTATGTCATGTGGAAACAAAGTCAGAAGCCTGCTTAGCTTAATGCACTTTCACAAGAGTTTACACATTCTTAAGATCCACGGATTTCAATTGCTAGTAGAGCTATCCAAAGGAAAACCACTATTATTACTACCCTTACAAGGATGTCTTTGCTATTTCTCTACTCTGCTTTCTGTTTGAAGACTTCAGTGTCTAAATACCATTGTCTAGCACTACAACAGTTGACTTCTCAATTCAGTACAGTAGGATTACATAGTAAATTAGAGACACAGCGTAATCAAAATTAGCAAGACACTTGGAGTGCATGTATTATAGCATATCCTGTGAAGGGCGTGCCACCAGAACCCTGCTTTGGTCAATCAGGACTTTTTCAGTCCACCTCAGAATCTGCAAGAGTAGAGAAGCCGATCTAAAGACTGACTTACACTTAGTGAGATATATGGTTTATTAACTCAGACTGTTCCTCTCTGCAGGACAGATTAGGTATTGCATTATGAAAAAAGGGAGAAATCCCCATCCCCCAAAACCCACAGGAATTCTTTCCATAAAATAATGTAAAAAAAGAATCACTGGGCTGGATGAAGTTCAAGTCCATTTAAATCTGACTTTCCTACATCCAGGGATGGCTTACATTCAGCAACAGTTCGGCCAAATTAATACAGTCCTGTCATGAAGAAGTAACAAACGATGGAAGGTCAAAACCTTAGACCTGAAGGTAACATGCAAAAGCAGGATGGAGAGTATTGTCATGTGTACAAAATGATTACATTCAAACACAGAACTAGGAAGACCCGACACAACCAGGACCACACCCATGCTCATGTTTATCTGATATACCCAGAAAATAAAGCAAGACACAACTACCCAGGGTATGACCTACCTGCACATGAAATGCAATAGCATGGCAAAGTCTGTTTTAAGTATTACCTAACAAATTTTATTCACACATTTTTAGATAAGAGAATCACTATGTGACCAGTTGCCAAAAAGAGGACTAATTTTATTAATGTTGCATGAACTGGGCCAGATCTGTTTCGAAAACCATTCTCATGCATTTCTATTGGCCCAAACATTGAAACCAAACAAATGTCTCTGCTAACAGAAACCAATGCAACATTTGTGGATCCCACTAAAAAAGTGCAAGAACTGCAAGCTCCTGAATAGTGCTGCTCTTACAGGAATTCACTGCATGCATTAACTTATATAACTTCATATATCTGAAATAAAGCTGTTACATAAGCTTGACAAAACCACTAGCAGCATATCAGCATCTCTTCTGGAACATATGGGTCTGGACTACAATTAACAAAGGGAAGCACAGGGCATGGGATGATTTAGTTCTATCACCTCTCTGGGCCAGACCAAGTCCAAGAATTTTTATGCAACACACATGAAAGACAGAAGAAGTAGAAAATAGTAGAATGTTTTCCCTTTTTCCACTGGCCCAGAAAGATCCCCCAGTGAAATTATAGTCTAGCAATATAAAACTGTTTAATGTAACATTATGCAGAGGACTGTGAAATCGTAATTTAAGACTCAGCATTGTTCCCTACCACACCTCTCCAAATGTCAGGTGAGAAAAATCAAAGTAATGTGCACTCCTTAGAACACTCATGTGTTACCACACCATCGGGAACATCTCTTCCCAAAAACTTAAGTAACCCCTTGGACAGATGGTTCTCAAAGAAACTTGACCTGAAAGTGTTGTCCACAACCATCAATTTGGTAGTGGTAAGAGCTGAAGGGCCAAAACATTGCTGCATCTGAACTACTCGAGAATTCTCATTTGTGAACTAATAAAGTTCACAGAAAAATCTTCATGATAACCACGGCAATTTTTAAACACTAAGAAGCTTTTCACTTAGGTCATACTTAAACTTTGAATGCTCTGGCTATCAGTTTCCAACACCTTGCTAAGAGGATACATTGGTATGCTGAAATGTCACCATCCACACTCAGATTGAGGGTAAGGACTGAAATTCCTCATGGTCTCTCACAGGAGTGCTTTAGGATGCTAAATTAGCTTATGCAAAGCAGCTTTGTTCTACCCCTTGCTGTGCAGTCACCCTCTGTTGGCTCCCCAACACTGATGAAACTTCTGCCAAGACATTTCTAAATGAAAAAACCTACTCCAAAAGTGGCAAATGCAGGAGGAAGAAGTTTTTCTGCCATGCCCATGGGATGAAACAGCTCAAGGGGTCTATAAATCACTGGGACAGGTGCAGCCAAGGAAGAGGGACAGTGCACCATTAGGGACAGTGCAATCAGGATCTGCCTCTTCCATCTTGGCCCTAAATTATATCACCTCAAGCCTGCTCAGGATTACAGAGTAAAAGCACTCCTGAATCCGATAAATAAGATGGGTGATGTTGAATTTGGAATATTCAGCATCAGTTGTACTGTTGTCTCAGCCAGCTGATAATTGCCAAGTGTAAATGAGTCCTGAATTCCTGTACTACTCTACTACTCTGGAAATGCAGAAAACCCCAGTAACACTGACTCACTGCTTTAGCAATAAACTTAACTTTTTGTTTGAACATTTTAGAAATAACTACTGTAACTTAAAGACATAGCCTTAAGTTGAAAGGCATGAATTTTATCAGAGGTTTCTTTCATAAGCACGTGTTTTATTCTGTTCACTGTATTAGTTCAAAAACAGCACAGGTTTGGATTTTTTTCCCCTCAAGTTCATCCTCCTATTCCCCTTGTGAATTAGGCCTTGAAAGTCGGACATAAATCAAATTTGGAGGCACATGAAAAATAGATGGAGGTAAAAGAAAGCTACTTCAGCAACTTCTAAACAGGACACCAGTGTTCTTTCTGTATACACAGTGCATTCATGCTTATTATTTGCTTTATATTTTTCATGCAAAATCCCTGTCTTGTTAAAAAGAATACTTAAAGATCATTTGCAGTTCAGAAATGGAAGTCAGCAGCTTCTAGGAGCACATCAGTGATCTGCCTCCTGAAGCTCCAGTCAGCTACACCTGCTGCCAGAACTGGAGTGGACTCCTGCATGAAGATGGCAACTTCAAAATTAAATCAAAAGCAACTTGTAATTTTTTGCTTTACTCTTCACTTTCATTAAAGGTTTCTGTGACCTGTCATTCAGGTAACCTGAATTTTATTGTAAGTTACATGAACTGCAGTAGTTAAAGGCTGTGGGCAAGAGTATCTTCCTGGTTTTCCTCACACTAAGCTTTACAAAGCCACTAAAACAAGTTTTGACAGCAGCAAGTCCTCAAGTTCTTTTAATTAGGATATCAAGAAATGCTACCATACCTTGAAAAAACTGACAGAACTATTCAACCCACCCTACATACATACAGAAGCTAAATATTCCCTTAATGACAGTATCATAAACATGTTTTGCTTTTCAAAATCAAAGTCGGAATCCCCAACACTCTTCAAAGAGTGTTCAAATCTAACATCATGAAAAGAAATCTGAAGATATTTCTTCTTTTAATCTTTAATTTAAGCAAGTTAAAACATCTTTTATTTTGATTTGCTCATGGGCAAAGACTACTAAAATGTTTTGCTTTACCAAAGAGCTTAAGCCCCATCTATACTTTTTTCTACAATACCAGCATTTTCAACTTCAACAATACAATCCCTAGGACAAAAGTAGAAAAGTTCTTCCAATGCCAAGCAAGAGAAATAAAACACAGAAGCAGCACCTAGATACAAGGGGACTGATGCTACTTTAGCATATTCACTTCTCTAGATGTTGGTATCTGCATTTAACAAAATGCTTTAGTGCCAATCTCACAGCTTTATTTGAGCCTTTAACCAAACAAGAACACCACTTCCCTCCACAGAACACAGCCTGTACATTCAGGGAAAACAGTCTACAAAAGAGTTTCCCCACCTCTGCAGATATCCTGAGGATGAAAGTAAGTACTTAGAAAAAAAAATATTCTAATACATATGAAATGCCATATAAGTACTTGATGCTGAACAGTCAGATTCATTTACCACTCAAAGACTAAGACAGCTGAATAGTGACTCAATATTCTCCTTCTGTAATATATTTCGCTATGAAGACAACTGTCCAATGTTATTTAAATAATGAGCATTAAAAAAGCATGACCAGTTTGACTTTTCTGAGACTCATCTTAGAAAACTAAGAAAATAACGTTTCGAATGGGAAGATTTCACCAATTCTCACCTACATAAGTTTAACAAATTACCATCATTTTTATTTAGGTATGTGCAAAAATGTTTGAGCAAAGAAATTGCAAACCCAGCAAAATCATGAAACTTCAGTGCAAAAAAGCCTTCCCAGTGAAGTTTTAAGTGGCTATTAAGCTATCTTTCTTTCCCATTCCCCAGACCCACAGGCAATTTATATTTTGGAGACTCCAGTAACCTGAGTTTTGCCATGCTGTGCTTTTACAAACCACACACAGAGAGCAATCACACTTTTTTAGGCACAGGTGCCTCTGGCACCTCAACTGAACAGAAGTAATGCCTTCACCACGGAACTCTTCTATTTTGTTGGACAATAGTACAAAAATCAAGAATGTCTAACAGAATAAGACACCTTCTTCCAAGTGCAACACTCACCCTAGTTTATTGAAAAAAAAAAGCTGAAGTTCCATTTAAAAAATGGCAAACCTACTATTTTCTCTGTGATCTTCAAAATAATCTTTTTAAAATTCTATTTCAATGCTTCTCTCTGGAGCATCAGAGGAGCAGATTTATTTGAGTGTCTTTCAGAATTCACTTGCAGTTGCAAGTGGCAGCTATGGGGGCAAGTCCGTCTCAAAGACTTAGCAGCAGTTCTGAGTAACACTGTTTCCAAAGAGTGATTAGTCTAAATTTTTACACTGAAGTGATCATCAGCTGTGCAATACCATGAGGACACTAGCATGTACTTGCAAACAGAGCTTAAAAAACCCATTCAAGCAATATACCACAGTTAAGGGAACAGAGTGTCCTTTTGAAATGACCCTTCCTTCAACTGGCTGTCTTCTCTTTCATTTCCTTTGTGCCCTTTCAAGGGAGGGCTACCACACAGTAACTTGACCACAGTACTTTCAGCAACCATTCCTTCCTACAAAAGTTCTTTCTCTTAACTACCAAACTATCTGCCAACAGTTTTCTTCTGCTGCAAGAAGAGCCTCAGCTCTCACCAGGTGTTACTTTACTAACTAGGAATTACTGAACACAAACAGTTAAAACTAATCCCAATGCAAGACTGAAAACAGCACTGATAGGTTATAGTTACACAAAACTAGTGATACTTCTGTGCCCTACACCTACTCAAGGGATTTAAAGCATAATTTCAAAGAAACCAAGCAATTTAAAATGCAAGCTCAGAATTTAAAACGGCATTTATTACAGCATTACACGACAGAGCCCTAAAAAGAAATAAGCTGCTGATCCAAAGACTTAAAAATCAATTTACTTAAGACCTGTACTTCAGTATTCTATCCTTTTCAGTAATGTTTAGGGTCCCACACAGACTTTTGTCTTATTACTAGTCTTATTACCCTTCAAAAAGTCAAGTTACTGCTATGCCAAGTGGCACAGAAATTAACTTGGTTTGAAATTCACTAAAGTCTACAACAAGATTTCTTAGGTGGTTTCACACAATGTTCACTACCTACAATTTTTTTTTTAAACTACACATTTGGAAAACCTATAATCCCCTCTTCTTATGAGGATGAGATCAGTACCATACTACAAATTTTTATTGTCTCTATAAATTATTTCATTCCTGGCTGCATGGGGCTACAACTTCAACCTGGGAGGGAAAAAATCCAACCCCACTGCATTCTAATCTCCAGCCTTATGGCTAGGATTGCAAGTTAAACTTCAGAATTCCCAAGTCCAGAAGAGGGGAAGACTGGACCAGTGCATTTCAAAGAAAAAAATCTCATACAACTATTAACATCATTGCTTTCCGTTATGTCCTAAAAGGCATCCAGTTTCCCACAGTGAAAAACATCTGCAGGTATTTCCCATAATAAATAAATATATAACTAAGTAAATACATAAACCCCATGGGTTTTTCAGACTTTGAATCTTTTTTCCACAGACATAAAAGACTCAGAATTATTCTTGTCTGCCTTCAATATCCTATCTCTCCAATTCCAACCTGGGCAACTAAATTCCCTAGCCAATAACCAAGGCATTAGGGATTAATTTATACTTATAACTTGCATTTTTGCAAATTATAAATTTGCATTTTTGAAGCAGAGCATCTAAGCCAAGTGTAGCTGGTACTCAGTTCAACTATGTTAAAGTTCTTTGTTTTTTGTTCTCAAAACAAGTTGTATTTAAGTACAGCAGGAGGGCATACTGGACAAGGCAGACATCAGAAAAAAATATGTGCCAATCCATGACTGAAGGCATATTAAGAAAACTGCACCTGGCACAACTACTGAGTAATTAAAGCAATCAAGCATTAATGAGTTGAGAATTTTTAAGTTCAGTCTTCAATCACATATTACTCATCTCAGAAAAATCTATAAATTATATTGTGATTCTAGAAGAGAGCCTTAGCCCTTACAGTACAGGCAAGCAGCCTGACAAGACACATTTAGTTGTTCATGCTGATCATTAAGAAATGCGGATCTCTCAATGTTACCTTTACCATCTCCTTTATCAAACAAATTTCACTAAATACAGTGTTCAGTGAACAATTTTTTTGCCGTTTAGATGTGGATTAAAGCTGTAACCAAGAGCCCATCATCAGCTTTAAGTACACACAGAGAAGGATCCTTTGATGAACATTTGCTTGTCACAGCCAAAAGGAAGAACTGATACTTCACAGCCAGGTCGCTGTACCTTCTACAGCTGTCCCTCACAGACACAAAAAGACATCTACATGTCATTACTCCTCAGAGCTGCCATGAGCAGTGACAAATTCCTCCTTTGTAAGAGCCAGAAAGAACAGAGAAAGACAAACATGGCCGATGGGAACAAAACCCTTGTGCTGTTGCAACCTCTAGGTGCACTTCCATCTAGACTGACCATCGTCGACATGAAATGGACTTTGAGTTCCTGGACAAAGGAGATGCTTACACCAGTAGGAACCCCCCTTACTTAAAAGTGAGTCTGTTCCTGCCAGCACCACAGCTTTGTTTTAGCTGTCTCTAAACTTTCCATCCTTTTTCAAAAAGTTTGGTGACAAGCTAAAGTTGTCAAATGTAATGTACTACTTTTTATTTTCTAGAAGACCTAGCTTACAGTTACATGGACATACAGCAAGTCCATCAAGTCAGTAGCAGAAGAAATAGCATGAATTCAAATTCCGTAGTTCAAACCAGACCTAAAGTTTACACCTGAACTCTTAAGACTGGAAACTGGTCAAAGTAGTAGGTACATGGTAAGCAAGAACAGGGAGAGCACTACTTCTGCAAATCACAGAAAGAATGAGTTTTGTCACCAATACCTCACCTATGATTTTTGCCTTAATGAAACTTAGAGTAACTGAAAAAAAAAAAAAAAAAACCCACACACAAACCCCCTTTTTTCCCCTGCGTCAAAGGGTTTGGAAACACAAGACTTGGTTTCCACTATACTTACAAAAAAGGCTAATAGCAATTTATTTTCACCATTTCTACGAGAATCACTAGTTGTATAAGCACTCTGCTACAAAGATGCAGAAATCCACCCTGCGGAGGCAGTGGCTTACACCCCTTTCACAATACAAACAGTATTGAAATAATATCAACTTGTAGCAAGGCAAGGCTTGAGAGTATCTGCTACTCCCTTGTTTTCTGCTCTAACAAAGGCTCAAACCAGTTACAATACAATGGAAAATGCAATCACACCCGCACTAGCATTGCCTACAGCCACTGCATAAAGCACTACTTGAAGCTTTTAATCTATCAATTAGGTTACTCCCACAAGAGCGAAATGTGCAACACACAACTGAGGATTAGAGTCTTAGGCTTTGCTCTTCTAAAGGAACATCATGTACATTTACAGAATAGTTTAGGAAATAATGGGATTCACTTCAAAAACCCATAGCAGAAGTTAAATTGGTACAACAAAATCTTATTTTATATACTGGTATCCAGTTAGAAATCTTGCCAATGGTCAAGAAGGGAACTCACCCACCGTTGTAACAGGGGTGGGAGGCCTGGGATTCACTTCTGTAATTAACAATCAGAATGCTTTTAGTACTGAAATAGCTATTCTAGAACATTTTTAGTTAATTTTTTAATCAGAAACTACTTTTTACTAAAAAATTTGAAGTTTTCATCCTCCATCCCAAGTGTGCTTTGTGGCCAAACTGGAAATCACATGGCCATCTCTCAAGCCTCACCCAGGACGGGCCTGGGCGTCCTAAAAAGGCTTTTGAGATTTCTTCACGTTTAAAAGCATCTTTTGGCACAGGTGACAAGAGATGGCCTATGGTGTTCCTGTGCTCATTTTCAAGAAGGCCCAGTGGACACAAGCCAGAGACCACTAGGCCATGTACTCCACCTCCTTAGAGATGCACAACTTAAAATGCATAAATGTTTGGAACCATCCCATTCAAAATGAAATTGGATAAAGTTTTAAGAACATTCCAAGGAAACTAATCAATCCTCAAATCTCACCAGTGGACAGTTTCTGCTTGTGTACACATATATCTTTTTATTCTCCTTTTTTAGTCTCCTCCGTTCGTTAATCAAATCTCCACGATGCATTTCCCAGGCACTCTTTTCTGCCACTCTGCCAACATACCTAACAACATGAAACTCCCCTCCAGTGGAGTGTTACAGCTTCACTGGTCCATAAGGTTGTATGTTGAGGTACTTTTGCTATTCTTTTCCACAGGTGGCATGCAACATATCCCACAGATTTGTCATTAAGCATTTCAAGTTTAAGAGGAATAGATACATCCATTTAGCAGAATTAAGGGATGACTGTATGTATATATGAAATAACAGCAAGAAGAAAAAAAAGTCAAAGGGTTAGGCAGGAACTTTTTCACCTACTCCAAATCACATATACCATTTCAAACTTGCTTCTTGACATGTTATATAAGCTATTAAATAATCAAGGGTCACGAAAAGTCTTGTATTTAATTTCAACATTTTTTTTGTCAACATTAGGTGAAGAGTTATTCCATAAACAGGCCAGCTTAAACCACAAGTCCTCCCAATCTTCTCAAGTCAGTCTATTCCACTTCCTGAGAAGTGTCCCAAACTAGCTATAAAACTACATATAATATCCAAGAGTAGAAAAATATTTTACTTCAGTTGCTTAGTAGCATATAGTTTCTAAAACAGATGCTGGCACCCTGACACACTATAGAAACAATTAAACAGGCTATGCAGAGCTTTCAATATAATGCTCATGTTCTCTGTGTGTCTTCTCCTTGATCTTTCAGGCTTGCTTCCCCTCCCAAAAATAGGATCACTAGTTCTCAAGTTCTTTGCTCTCTTTCTCCAACTTACCAAAATAAGAAGACACAAGCAAGATATTATTTCTCATTTACCCATACTTGTTTTATTATTGTGAAAAGTCTTGCCAAAAACAATGGCTCTACATCTTGCTCTTAGGACAACCCAACCAGACATCTGTTCTTCTAGAATTTGGGTGTGAGCTATTAACTTGAGATAACACAGGATCCCTAAATCTGGCATATGAGATAGCAGAGTACACAGCAAGCTTAAGGATCACAGGTGAAGGTGCTACAACATAAGACTAATCTAGAGGGCAGACAACATGCTGAAGCCATCCTACCTTACCATGGAGATCGCTATGCTCATACCAGCACCTCTTCTGCCCAAGCACAAAAGCCATGGTTTCCACCATCGTTCCAAAGGCCATAAATTAACGCAGTTACCCAAGAAAAGTGAATACAAAAGTCTCCCACCTACAAAGATGTTGTGTACTATGCTGAAATACTGAAGCTAAAAAATGCCTTATTGCAATGTAGTTACAAAGAGCAATCTTTAACTGTAGAGTTAAGTACATACTTCAAGGCTTTTTAAGCACTTGGACAAAACAGGACATTAATGGACAGAAAGGAGAGTGGACCAGACACTTCTTTAACACATTTCTCCCTTCTGACTGTCCCAACCTTCTGACTGCTTGGTTTTGACCCAGCTCTTTAGCATTTCACAGTACATGCATGTCAAGCTTAAGCTGAGTAAATAAGCAAAGATGTTGAGCCATAACAACAGAGCTCACCCTCTAAACATCTGTCAATACTAAAGCTACATACACAAATTTCTGCTCTAATACTGCTAAATTCAGGTTTCATCTACTAATTCACTTGAATTTCACTCTTGGAACATGATCCGATTCTCTGAGTGCCACACAGGCTACAGCATCACCTTCCTCAAGTGCAAGACAGAAATATTCCAAAGGAAAAAGTCACTTCTGCTCACTTCAGCAACTCAGCAGAAGTGAGCAGCTTGTAGGCAGTATTGTGAAGAGACACATAAACTACTCAGTATCTTTAATTCCATGTGGGAATAACAGCTAGTTACACTGTATTTTTTAAAAATCCAAAGCTGTGATGCTTACAGCAGTTTACATACAAATCTAACTGGCTTGTAAAGAAGTTGTAATGCACTACCCTACTTAAAGGCATTCCTGTTAAACAGGTTGCTTTTCCGGAATTTCTAAACTACAGCTTTCACTTAACTCAGTGTTCTCCTTTGTTATTGTAAACAGACCTCATCAACAGTTCTTCTGGTCCAAACAGTATTTCCAAGTAGTTTTAGAAAATAAATTCCTTTAGTAACTCAAGACAGTGCAGGACTCAATGCCTGTACATTGTTTTTCAAACAGAAAGCAAGTAAGAAGAATCCCTTATGTTCAGATAATATCAATATCACACATGGACGAAACCAGTCATTTAAGTGAACCTAAACAATTACTTAAAAATACAAACTATCAAGAAAAATATGTAAACTGGACATTACTTTTGCATGGTGTCTCATTAACAATTTACATATTGAAAGGTAATTCTGCAGTGTTATTTTCTACTTGTGTAACAACGAAACTTTTGCAAGCTTCAGTTAGTCCATATCTAGCTACTGAAAACATAAATAACAGAGCTAAGTAACAAGAGTCTTATTTGAATGTCTTTTGCGCTGGAAATAGACCGTTCAGTTCAAATAACTGCAGCAGTCTTTCTGGAACACTGAAACAGAGAGACTTCCCATCTTTCAGCATCCCAGAAAAAAAACCCACACAGGTATATGTGCAATGCAAAGACACACTGCACTGTTAAGAGTACTTTTAGACTCATTCCACTGAAGGACATTTTAAACCTAAGTGTTATAGATACGATTATATATAACACTAAGTAATACCACCAGCAGTAATTTTTCATTTTTAAGTTGTCAACGTCTCAAAGGAACCCTTCCAAAAGCTATCCACCTACTCCTAAGTTTTCTCCACTCTTCCACTCAGAACACTTTTTCAAAATAGCAACACACCCATTCAAAGTATCCCACTGTTTTGACTTCAACAACATTTATGCTGACAGAAATGATCTTTAGCCTCAATTACACTTATGTCATACAAGGTAGTCTCATAAGACACTAAATAGACTGAAACACTAATTCCCTCTTACACTTCGGGAAGTTCTTAGCAACCAACACAAAACAAAACCAGAAAAACTGGCAGGTTCTAAGTGAGATTTTGCCAAACGTATTTAACAGCAGTTAAAGCTTACCCAAACACTGCTACGCTCTTAAAACATTATAGCTCAAAGAAGCTGCCTTGTTAAAACGCCAGAACAACCCAACCGTCCCACCAGAGAACCCCCACGCGGCACCCAGGGGCACAAGCGGCGGCGGGCAGGGAGGGCTCCGCGGTGCGGCCCGGCCTCGCCTCTGCGCCCGGAGCCCCCGCACGGCCGTGAGCGGGCGCCAGGCCCGCGCCGCCGCGGAGGAGCCGCCGCCGCAGAGCTTCTCCCCTAGAAGCAGGGGAGCGGAGATCACGGAGCCATCGCGGCCGTACCTCGGCAGCGCGTCCCCCGCCACAGGCCCCGGGTGCCTCGGCTCAGGCGGGAAAACCTCCGCTCGCCACCATCACCGACGCTCCAAGATGGCGGACATGGCAGCTCCGGCGAGCCCTCCTCTACCTCCGCCCACCTGCCAATCACCTCTCCCCGGCACCGCCCTTCTCCCCGGTTCGCGCCTTCCTATTGAGCGCTGTGGAAAGCTCGGCCTCTCACTGGCCGCCTGGCCAATGTCAGTCACCCGGCTACGCGGCTGCGACAGGGCGGGACGCGGATGGCGGCGGGCTCTCGGCCTCCCGTTGGCCAGTCAGCGTATGGGGCGGGTGCACCTCGATTCCCACCTTCCCGGCCTGGCAACAAGTAAACGTCAAGCTGACAGGCGTCTCCCTCGGCCAATAGAGAAAGCAGACTCCTTTTAAAAATAAACCGGTTCCGTCCAATGCGGAGCCGAGGTGCTTGGAGGCCGCGGCGGGGGGCGGGAGCCAGCGGTGGCGTCCGTCCCGCAGCTTCACCGGCCGCGCCTCGCCATTGGCCAGCGCGCGGGGCCGCGCCCCCGGGGCGCGCGCGGGCGCCAAACTGCCTGACAACAGGGCGGCGGCGCGCGGAGGGGCCGCGGGGGGGGCCCGGGG
>WAAE01010171.1:0-25085 GCA_013400495.1 Nicator chloris
CACACACACACACACACACTGGTGGGGCTACAAATTTGGAGAAATTGGTTCAAGGTCAAAGCCCAACACTTTGGATGTGAAATCTAACTAACTGAAAGTGGGGCAGCCAATAAACAAAGGAAATTCAGAGTTCTATCTAGATAGCACTATCAATTGCAAACAGTGTTTGGTTTATAATCCAGTGGTAGAAGTGCATAGACGAAAAATACTTCAAAAGGAAACCAGTTTTTGGACACAATATTTTAATTTCCTATTTTCTCCAGGTTCCTCAGACTTAAAGTAATGACAAAATTAAAGTCTACACCTTCTTTTCGTAATTGTACCTCACCAATATGAACAAATATAGGAAGTCTATAAGATGTTCCCAACAAAGT
Organism: Nicator chloris; assembly: GCA_013400495.1. Taxonomy (NCBI): domain Eukaryota; kingdom Metazoa; phylum Chordata; class Aves; order Passeriformes; family Pycnonotidae; genus Nicator; species Nicator chloris. Next base: position 375 of record WAAE01010171.1, read on the forward strand.
CTTTATAATAAAAGCAGTGAGAGTACCTGGTATTGTAACTAGATCTTTGGATGTGAGGGTTAGAATCAAGCTCAAGTTCAAACAAGACCTATTAAGTATCTGTTATTACAGCAGTTGAATCCACTGCTAGAAGAGGTCAAAATCTAAAAGTTGGTCTTTCGTAAGAAGGCAAGGATCAAGCTGTCAATTCTTCTGCCTTCTTTTCTTTCTCTTGGCATGAAGATCAAATAGTATTGTAATGTCTGAAGCAATTATTAAAAAAATAAAAATAAAATGGAATAGAGAAGTTATGATGGATGAGGAACCTTTATGCCACATTATTTAAAGCCTGCTTTAATGTTCTGTATTATATTCAGCTTAGGTTGCCACATCCATATTAAGTCACCATTTAAGCAAGGTGTGAATAGCAGAAAAATATTTTTTCTAAAAGTATGGAAGTCTTAGCAGTAATCTTTCAAGACTAGACAGACTTCGTGATTTGCCCTGCCATACCATATTTGACATTTTTGTTGTTTTTAAGATACTGAGCCACCAATCACTATTAGCTCTGACTGGGGCATTTTATTTGTTAAAACTAATTCATGAGATCAAGCTAAGTGCACAAATACTTGTTGTAAGGTACCAGGATGAAATAAGTAAAATCTCATCAACAATTAGAGTTCAAGACAAAAGCAGTTAAACTGAGTAAGAAAAAAGAGAGACTTTCCCACTGTGCTCACAACTAACTCTCCAAGGCAATAATTTTTGACTGGTGTAATATAAGGAAAACAAATGGTAAAACACTAAGAGAACTGAAAAACATTGAGATTCACTTGGGAAAAATACTCTCAAGTGTTGTATGAGATAAGCTGAAACATATTCCAGTATGCATATAGAACACTACGTGTGGTCTCTGACTAGCAATTACTAAGTTACAGAAAACAATTTTGATGGACACAGATTGGAAGTGACAACAGAAAAAGAAGAAACTTCAATCTAGAGAGGTCTTAAATGTAAACATATGTATTCTTATTGGAGAAAGGATAATAATAGAACTACCAAATAGATCCAAAACGTTTATTTTTTTACTTTTTTACTACTGTGAGCTGCTGAAACTTACTACAGCATATTACTTTCATCTCTAAAGTTGAATAGTTGAATAGTTTTGCTTCCTTGCTTATGTTTAAAATCTTCTAGTGTCCCTTACAAAAACTGTTGCAGAACTACAAAGTAACATCTATATCTATTGTTTTTAAAATATATTCTTTCAGCTGAACTCACACAGTCCTGGAAGCATATTTGTCTTAAAGAACATCTGCTAATGCTTTGGGGAAAGTTTAGGACAAATCAAACTGTGGTAGCAACCTCCAAAGGAGTGTTAGAAAATACTTGGTACAGAGGATATGGTACAAAAAGAAAGAAAAGATGGATTATGTTGCAGACAACCTTTTTTCATTCCCCAAAACCACCATTATGACTGGGAAGACTTAGCAACATTGAAAGGCTTTGAATTGCCTTCAATATTTTAGTGTAAGAGGCAAAGGAAACATAATTAGCTATCTATCCTTACTTCACTTCTTCCATGACAAAAATACGTTTTGACTCAGAACACTACAGTATCAGTATTGTTATTTGACATAGTTTCATGAGCCTAATACTGAATTTTGACAGCTGGCTCAAAGGGGTTAGAAAGTTATTATGTTCAGAAGTTAAGAAATGTTATCATTACAAGTGTGTACACAATATTATTTCAGTCTTTTAATGTGATGAGTACACAGCGTCTGAAATTGTATGATCGTGTACTGTTTTGTTTCTGCAATGTGTCTGTATCAAGTACAGAGAAACTATGACATTCTCTAAATAGACTGCCCGTATAATGAAGGAGCTTCATTCCTAATATTCCTGCTTAATTTACTGCTAAAGTTTTAAGGTGTGTGATGAACAAGACAGAAAGACAGAACTAGGGTTAAAGCAGATGAAGCAGTTAAACTTGATCCTGGAGACATAGATTCTACCCCCGTCTCTAAGCTCCTGTGTCATCCTGTGCAACTGACTTTAAACCAAATGTTCCCAGTTTGGTCCCTAGTTGTCCACATCTTGTCTCAGGCCCCTGGAGTTCAGGGCTATGTTTAGGTGAACCCCTTCAGAAGTAGCATGCTTGATACTCTGCCAGCATAAGGTCAAACTTCAAATTCCGTCAGGAAATTATAGTTTGCCTAAGAAATCTTTCGATGCTTTTTTTATAATTAATGCTCAGATATTCTCTCCTAATCAGATTATTGACAATAGTTGAAGTTCTCCCAAATATCATATTGTTATAGACTAACTAGAACTCAAACAAAAATGCCTAAGAAGACAAAAAAAAAATTAAAAGAAGAAAAGGAAAAGAAGACTCTCTAATAGAAAGTAGGAGCCTATCTTTTGTAAGTCATGCTACAAGCCAGGCCAGCTGTTGTAAGTAATGCTTAGGATAGGAATTTAATACAAATATTCAGTATATATCTGGATGGTACAGCCATATTCCTAAATAAAATGAAAAATCAGATTAGGATTTCATGATGGCATAAGTCCAAAATATTGATGGGTATTTTTGGAGTGGATTCTTTGCCCCAATACAAATTGTGGATAACAGAAAACATTTTCAGGACTGGGAATAATTTCTCTGTTGGAGTTTCTTTTTATCAGTAAACTCTTTTTTTCATTTACATTTCAATTATATCATTCTCTAGAAGTGTTCTATCTTACCTTGCTACCCATCAGAATATGAAGATTTCAGTTTGGTATCTTGCTATAGTCCCTTTCAGAACTGGTGCCTTATGTCCCACCTCACCTCTGTTTGCTCTGTGGGCAAATCCTCTGGACCACCCCTACAGGTTTGCAAAACAGGAAAGATTCAAGCGAAGCATAAGTTCCTTCTGTGAGAAACAGGATCAAGACAGCAGAGAAATACCACACTCTGGAGACATCACAATTTAGATGAATTATGGTTGCATTATTCTCAATTTGCAGTTACTACTCAGACTCTAACTTGCAATAGCTTGGAAATTGTGAAAAATCTGTGAAAAACAAAAAAAATAAACCAACCAACCAAGAAAACCCCCAAAATCAAAAAACCCAACCAACAAAATGAAAAAGCCCTCCCAAAAAAACCCCCAAAAAACAAACCAAAAACAACAAAAAAAACCAACTCCCCCAAACCCCAACAAACAAACACAAAAAACCCTGAAGAAAACTATTTTACTTTCTAACTTTGTTCACACTAATGAATCTCAGACACGGAATACTACTAATTCGTTATGCTGGTCAAATCTGGTTTTGAAGGAAAATTACAGTGAGAAAGACTTGCTGTCTACATATCTCTGTTGATGAGGCTGAAATTGTTAAAGACACTGTTTTCTTCATGAAAAAAATATCATTAAACTAAGAAGTAAATTAAGAAGTAAATAAAAGTTTAGGTTTTGCACTTACTCCCTGAAAAATTTGCATATAATATCCAAAATTTAAGGTAATTACACACATTTAGAAGTCATAACACAGTCCTGTGACACACGAGTCTGTACACTGTCTTTTGACACTGAACTGCATGTAAATGTATGTTGTCATCATTTCCCACAATATCAACGATGTGCTGATTTCACAGTCACTACAGCACTATAGAGAAACAAATGGTACTGTGCATGTGGATGGTATAGTATCTTAATATGGGCCCTATCTTCTTAGTTTTATTTATTTAAGAATATACTATACAGTAGATAAACTTGAAAGCAATAACTCAGTGGAAATTTAAACCACTATTGTATATGTGACTGAAAGCATAACTTTGAAAGATGCGAAATTTCATAAAAACCTTGTTTGGAGCTTGTTCAATCTGAAGACTAATGATGTATTCAAATGGCACCAGTTAGTTACCTTGGTACTGATCCTATAAGCAGAAGTGTCTCACTCCACAGTGTTTATCCTGTAACCCCATACTGTCAACCCAAGAGTCAGAACTCCCAACAGCCAGCTTGCCTCCAGCCATTTTACCTCCTCATCAGCTTTCAAGAAGCTGTAATATACTGCCAATACAAAAGACACTGGCTTACAGACAGGTGGAAGAAAAAGGTTTAAAAATGCTCAATCAAATATCAAGCAAGATAACAAAGGAGTAACTCCATGAAACTTCATTAGTTTTCATATAAAATTCCTTAGAGTCTTTAAAAATAGTGTAACTGGAAGCTATTAATGGTTGTGCTACACTTACAGGTTCTTTGAAATGACAAATCAGAGCTTAGATAAAATTTTTATTCATATAGGCTACTATCAATGTAAACTACTCATTTAGTGCATATAGAAATATATCCTCCAAATGCCTAGCCCCATTAAAAAAAGAAGTTTTCCAAAGTAGTAAGGAAATCTGGTTTTAAATTTAGTTGAATGGCCATCTACCTACTCTAATACTTTCATAAAGCTGTAACCTTTGATTCACTTCGGGAAAACTGCACAGTGAAGATCACTTGTAATGGGCATGGCATACCTTTATTATAGCAAGAGACCATGCCTTTTGCCAGCCAAGGTTGCAGAACTTTAATTTGCATCAGCCTGCTTTGACCCTTCCCTCCTTCATGTGAGTAGAGGTGGTTATGAGGCTCTGAAAGCTTTGACCACGAGGGGGCTGTGTGAACACAATTTTTTGGCAACTTCTTGGCCCTTCTCTGGTTCAAAAGGGCAAATGCGTTTTTATGTACGATAAAATGTGACTTTGAAATAATTAACAAAGCTTTTCTTATCTCTCTCCTTTGACAGAAAACGCACCAAGTTATGGCTTAATTAGTCCCGTGATTTTTTTTTTCTATTTTTTTAGGACAACCATAAATGACTCAAAATCTTCATTGGTCATTGTACTTGTATAAAAAGCCCAAAACCCTGATGAACGTAAAATCCTTTTGAACCGTCATTTAGAACCTGAAACATGCCCTCAAATATCAAAACTAATCCTGATGAAGTGTGGACACTGCAAACCCGTCCATAAGCTGATACATATTATGCCTAATCAAGGCATCCGACAAATACCGAAAAAACAAAAAGAATTTTTCACAGAAAGAGACATTGAGATATACCGGGTTTTATGAAAATCTAGTTTTGATGCTAATACAGATAATTTACCCTTCTCTCTTCTGACAGGCATAGGAAATACATAAGTAACAAAGATGCCAAAATATGGTAACAAGCATGGGAAGTTGGCAATTCCCGGGGACATGCCGTTCATTACAGCAAGCTTACTGTGAGTTCACTCCATAGCAGATGCAGGAAAAATCAGGAGTGCAGACGGCTACCTCCCATTTTCTCTCAATTTTTCTCAGTTCCTGCTAGGTCATCTGAGTGTCCGGCTACAGCAAAAGGGAGCGAAATGTTCTGAGTCTCACATCGCCTGGAAAGTTCTCCTCACGTTCACTTTTTAACGGTCCGGTCGTGTTTAAACCTCGTGTATAAACCTCGTGTTTACACGGCGCCTGACGAGGGGAGCCGGTTGTGACTGCACTGGTGACCCTCAGCGCCTTCTCAGGCCGGACACGAGGGAGAGCGGGCCTGGGCTGCCCGTCCCCGCAGGTGAAGCCTGACAGCCCTCAGCCACCTTCCCCCGACCGAGCAGCCCGTGCGACGCGGGTCGGCTCTGCCACCCCCTCGGCGCCGCCGGCGGGGCTCGCGTGGAGGCCGGCGCTTCGAACCGGTAAGGGAAGGTTTCAGAGGGGACAGCGGGGAGTGACGGTCGGAAGTGCGGTGCTCGGCGCCGTGCGCTGGCTCCGTGCGGAGCAGCGCGGCCCGATCGGCCGGCGGCCGCGGGAGGGCGCGGAACGTCCCGCCCCGCCCCGTGCNACAAAATATTTCCTCAGATCCCACACCGAGCAGCAGCCGCCGCCGCCGCCGAGCCCTGGGAGCTGATGGAGCAATGGGTGGGAAGCGGGAAACCGGCACCACGAGCAAAAACTTCGCCTAACTTTTCCCTTCCTTTCTAACGCTCTTCCCTCTTCCCCTCCGGCTCCTTACCCCCTTCTCTGGGCTACGCTCCATTTTCCGCCGTCTCTCTGCCCCCTCTCAGCCCTCCCTCCAGCTTTCTTTCGCATTGCCGCCTTCCCTCTCGCTCGCTCCAGCAGCGCCTGGAGCCTATAAGGAAGAGGAGAAGCAGCGGGAGGGACTGCAGCCGCTCGAGGAGCAGCAGGGCGGAGGACGGGAAGGCGAAAGGGGGCAGAGGAGGCAGAGGGGCGGCAGCCCCGCACGGCGCCGCCGGCCGCCCTCGCCACAAAGTTGGCGGCGGTCGCTGGCTGTTTTTGACAGCTGGGCGCGGGCGGCCTCTGCCGAGGCCCCCGCCTGGCACAGAAAGTTTGCGGGGGAGGGAGCAGGCAGAGGGAAGGGGAAAGAGCAGTCGGGGGTGTGTGTGTGAAAAAATAACCCCCTCTGCCTCCCTGCCTGGCGCCCTCGCCCCTGAGCGCGGGGTTGCAAGGAAGCAGCGCTGCCCTCTCGGACCCGCTCGCAGCCTCCCCCCGCCGCCTCCCCTACCCCAGCCAAAGATCCCAACAACAACAAACCAACCTGTGGAGGCTCTGACCCGAACCTGGGTCCCTCCTCCCATCACTTCCAGCTCGCCGCTGAAAGCTCTTTCTCTTTCTTTCTCCCTGCTGCTCCGCCTGAACTTTGGGGGCTGAAGTTTGGAGAGTCAGAGAGGAGGGGGGGGGGGGGCAGAGAGAGAAAGAGACTCGCTGCTGCTGCAGCTGCTGGCTTTCTTTTTTTTTTTTTTTTTTTCCTTTCTTTTTATTTTTTTCTAATTTTTTTTTTTTGTGTTGTTAGTGGTGCGGGTTTTTGTTTGGTTTTGGTTTTTTTTTCTTTTTAATTTTTCTCTTTTTTTTTTTTTTTTTTGAGGGGGGAAAAGTATTTTTTTAAAATCTCCATTTTACTTCAAATCACCTGGGGGGAGGGGGGGGGGAAGGGAAGGAGGGAAACAGAGAGAGTGTAAGTGCTGAGAGCCCAGAGGCAAAAGGAAGGGTGCAGGCACTGCCGCTGAGAGGAGGTCGAGAGACAGGGGGTGCACTTGACAACCAGCATGCAGAGATGGTAAGAAGTTTCCAGCAGCCTTTCGTTTTCATTCTAGCCTTTACATTGGTTTGATTTGATTAATAAATTGTGCAGTAACACAAGCAGCCCTGCTTGCTATCGGTGTGTTTCAGCCTTCAAAGAAACAAGCAGCCGGGCTAAGCGAAGTAGGGAGATAATAAATAAATAAATCAGCTCTGTGCTGCGTGGATTGGGGGAAAAAAGTGTCTAAGAGGTTGTACTAAACTTTAAGTGAGTTTGTGGGGTTGAAATGGGATGGCCACATGCTTTTTACGGCCTCCTTCCTTTCACTAAAGATGAGGAGTTAGTGTAAAAAGAAGTGTTTGCGGATGGAGGGAGGGAGAGTGAAGGTGGAGTGGGGTTTAGTCGGACATGCGGTGGTCTGATCTGTTTTGGCCACCACCTTCTGCTCGGAAATGAGTACGGTTTGCACACAATGTAAAGGTAACCTTTGAGAGCGGGAAGGAGCTCTGTGTTCTCGTGTGAAACATCGCCTGCGGCAGGGAGACAGGAGTGTAAATACACCTTCCCTCCGAAACTTTTTTTTGTTGTGCATGTGCTTGCAGTTTGCACCTCTCCAATCAGCGATTGCTAACAGAACTTGGAGAGTTATGCTGATGCCCTAACTGGAAAGGAGAAGGTGGAGCCCCTCAAAAATCAACTTTGAACAAGTTTTTGCTGCTTATTTCATGTGCTGTGTACATGCATGTCTCCTTTACAGTAGATGTTTTGCAAAGCAGGGTTTAGGCTTTTAATTTAAAATTTAAAAGTCGAAATGGCCAAGGACCTCATTTGACTGAGATCCGTTTGTCAGGGTTGTGATGTGAGGATAGGTTAAACAGCTGCAAAAGGCAAGCTCATTTAAGCCGTGACTACACTTAACGTGCAGAATAACTGTTCACGTTAACACATGGATCGCTCAGCTGGTGGTGAACGGTGGTCATCCCATATTCAATGAAGTTGTACGTTTCCAGTCGCTGTTTGACTACTGCTCTGGTTTCAGTCAGCTTTTGTCACCTCACTCCAGGGATGTTACAGAGCTGATTTCTGTGCCTTGAATATACATATACATATGTGCATGCACACACAGAAGTGTGTGTATATATATATCTACATCTCTGTCTACTTATATATGTGTATGTTTCTGCATGCATACATGTATGTATGTATGTACAGTACTCAAACTATAGAGAATGTCTGTGTGAATGGAGTTTACGATGAAGGGTTTGTTTTTCCCTTCTCTCCCTAACATGACATGTCTTGTTTCAGTGATCAAAGCCACAATTGGAGTGTAGGAGATGCAACTGTCAAAAGTAGACAACAAGGAAAAGAAAAAAAAAAAGAAAAAAAGGGGGAGGGGGAAAAAGCAGCATGTGCCCAGGACTGTGGTTACAGTAACACTGACAGAAATTAAAGTGGTTTTGAAAGCAGCATGCGATTTATGATGGTTCCCATTTACCCTAGAGTCAAGCTGTTGTAAAATTGATGCACAAAAGACATCATGTAGTAATCTGGTGTACCCAGGATTAAAGTGGCAAGGAGCGTCTTTTTTTGTGTGTCTGACGGTTAAAATGATATGAAGCTATTTTTTAAGTATGAAATCAAGGCAGAATATTACTTATTTCTTTTCTTAATCTGTATGTTAGCTATAGATAGTAGTTGTGGAAATATTTTTAGTGGAAGTGGATTTATATTTCTCATTATATTCCATTTCCACCTCTGTATTGTAACCCATGTCCATAGACAAATTATAAAACGGGTAGCATTTTTGTCACAGTTTCAGAGTACAAATGTTCACAGTTTAATTACTGAGCTCATTTCAGACAGTAATATTTAATAAGCCTGATCCGCATATCTGCACAAGAATACCAAGTTCTTGCATAAGTATATGGAACTTTCTTTGCTCTTAAAAATAGCAGGATTTTTTAATCTGAAATTCAATGGGGCATATATGCTCTCTGATACAATGTAGTTTCATTTTAAACTGTCCAGTATTAATAAGCCAACTAGCTCTATGTATGTTCTGCTTTAAAATCCTAAAGCACATGAATTCTAAAACTTGCTAAATATTTCAAATGAGTCTTTACCTAATCCATGTGTAGAAAAGTCTAAGTGTAAATTATAGACTATTTGTTATGAGCAAATTTTGAATCTGCTTTTAAGATTTCGGATTGTGAAAGCGTTTCTTAAGCACACATCTTGCACACGTAGTAGAAAATCCCTGCCTTGGTACACTGTTTTGTGAAAAATACAACCGTGTGACATTTTAGGAGAAAAAGCTTTTAGGAGCAGATATATGCCTTTAATTGCATTACATTTTTATTGTTGAGGCATTTGAGAAAGATGAATATGCAACTGCAGTAAACAAAGTAAAGAAGCAGACAAAAGCAGAGATGGCTATTGCTATATTTAAATGTAAATGTTACAGTTTGAATTTTCTAGTGAGTTTTTGAGTTCAGTGCTTTACATAACATTTTGTCCTAATCTTGCTTGCTGTCAGAGATGTTTCATGGTTGTGCAATTGCTGCAGTCAAGAATGCCAATTTGCATTCCAGGAGTGTCATTTGATTACTTTTATCTACACAGTTCGAAGACCAGCCCAGACCTCTCATTTCATCTTGCCATGTCACGAGTCAGTGCTGTGTCCTCTTTTCAAAAATCTGCCTGATTTAGACAAGAAAGAAAAGTACTTTCATGTTGCAGCCGCAGTCCCCTGCTAACTTGTCAGCAGCAGGATATGATTCACTTGGGCCCAGAAGAATGGTACAGAGATGAGGGTTAGGCGGTTCAATAAGCCTATGGACAGGTAGTGTGTGACATCCCAAGAGAGCTTAAGTTAATGAAGAACAGGTCTGCTTAGTTCTTCATACTATGACCTGGTGCTGTCCCCACAGTTTTCTCATTTGATCTTTCCCAGCAAATTGATCTTTTCTAGTACTTTTTTGCCTTCCAAGTTAGTCCTTGTGGGACTGAAATTAGCAGAGCAACTTAAGTTGGATAATACAGCTGTTCAGAAAAGAAGAAATTGGACACTAGCTCATAGAAGGGGGAGGGGAAAGTAAGCTATTCTTTCTGTTGTTACTGAGAATTCCTTTTATTTTTAATACTACAGTTTTATTTTCAAAATCCTCACAATTACCACATTACTTTGGAACTTTGCTTTCTCATTTAATAAAGTTCGTACCGATGGTCCATTGCACACTGCATTAAACGTGTATCGTTTAAATAAAACAGACATGCTTGCAGCATAGACTGCAGGTTTACTTTGGTGTTTGTCAGTTGAACTTGCTTGTTAGAAATGATTTGCTAGTCTGTAATGAGGCTTTTACAGTTGTTGTAAGACATTTTAAATATCAATTGCACATGCCAACTACATTATTTATAGCCTGCTAAATAACTGTAATTCTGTAGTATCCAATACTGAAATGCAGTGGAGATTAAACAATAAAAGCCATTACAAATGGTATGTGTAAATATTATGGTAGGTGAAAATATAGTCAGCAGATTACCACTGGCATTACTGGTTTTCTGGAAAACCAGCATATGCCAACAAATTGATTTTAACTAACATTCTGTACTTAAAACCTGGGATGTAAAGGGGCTATTGTACTATCTGTCAGGTTTCTTTACATGATTTTGCACTTGGTAATTGGAAGGTGGAATGGAGATGTGTGTGTGTGTGTATGTGTTTCAATACATACATGGCTAGGCTGTCAAACAATGTAAGATTTCAAACCAGAATTTGGTAAATAAAGTGTAAGTTGGAAATGATTAAGAGGGTCTTTAGTATGCTGCACAAAAGTAAGCAGTATTTAACTTTCTGTATTTCATAGCAGATGTTCTCATGTATAATCCACATCCTTTCAAGTTGTAGAATTAAAAACACTGCTGAATGGAAACAAGAACATGTATTATGTAAGGGAAATACTGTTCTCACTCTCTTTCTCAGTATTGCTTTTGAAATTGGAAAGGAACTGTAAGGAATCATTGGTCAGTTAAGCTCCTCTGGTGAGCTAGAGGGAGCTTCCGGATTTTATTAGATATGCCATAGGTAAGAGAAAGGGGAAAATATTCTGAATAAGGGAGAGCTGATTACTACCTTTTTTTCAGAGCCAAAGATCTAGAAATTAGACTTTGAGGTGGCTTTATTCTGTATTATATATCTGTGTATGTGAGTAGGATTTGTGGCTGACTACAGATCTTGTGAATTTCAAACAAAGCAGAAATGACCAACAGCAAAGCAATTACATTAAAACAAGTCCAAGTAAAACATTGGATTTTGTACAAAAACCAAATTTATTTTTCTTTCGTCTCAGAGATGGGCGTTTCTGGCAGTGTCCCTTTCCCTTTTGCACTTTGGACACTGTCACTAGAATGTGAAGTCTTTTCATCGCTGAATGTTGTTTAATGAGAGTCCTGACTCTCAGTCTGCAGGTTTGCACAGAACTTTTTATGTAGTGATTTAATTTGATTTAATGTCTACTATTAGTATGTGTTAGGAAAAAAATGTACATGTCTGGAAATACAAAAGGTTCCTCATAAAATACAAAACAAATAGAGTATATCTGTCATTTTAGAAATGTGTATCACTTCTTAATCTAGCCAGGAATTTGTACTTAATTTAGAAGAATAGCATTTAACATGGCTTAATAAAAAGCATCTGTCTAAACCTTGTTTCTATGTCAGTTTCATCCCAGGGTTTTCATCCCACCTAAATTCTGACATATTTTTTTCTAAAAATGCATTGCTCATAATTGCTGCTAAGTATTTATATGGCAGCTTTTATAAGTATTACTTTGGACAAACTTACTTACCTTTTCAGTAAATTATATAAGCCAGTGAGATAAAGTACCAGATTTGTCTCCTTTATCTCTCACACAGTAGCTCTCATTATGTGCTGTGCTAGTAAAACCCTTTATTTGTTGATTATTAGAATCTTAGTACACTCAGGAGTTCTGCTGTAATTTAATGTGGTTGTTCAAAGAGGTTCTCTCATTTAGAATCTTCCCATAATACTCTCACCACATATTATAAATATGTATATTTTATACTCCAGATAGATATATAAATACTTTTTTTTTTTATTCCAGGTAAATCAAGGATTTTGAGAGAGAATTCTTTTCATCTGCAGCATCTATTTCAGTACTTTTCTCTTGAAATATTTTATTTGTAAAAGAACTCAAGCAAATTCAGGTAACAATCAGATTTGCTTCTGATTTGTTACTTCAGAGAGTTCTTTCTGTTTAAATTTTTTAATGTCCTACTGTGTACGTAAATCACATTTTTGTAGAAAACGATAAAAAGTGAAGTTTAAAACCACACTGGGCATTGCAATTATTTTTTCATTATGAAAACCAGCGTGTTCATAATGCTGATTTGTAAGTCACAAGCCAAGTGAAATCAAAATGCCATAGGTTAACCACTAAAAAGTTTTTAAGTCACCATGGTCTGGTGCACTGTCTGGAAGTTCAGCTATGTTTTTGCGGAGTATTGCAATTGGTTAGGTCTACTGTTCTGCTGCATATAAAACTGTAGAAGCCAGGTCTGTTAGAAAATCTTCAGCTATGGGAAGTTTTAAAGGGTATGCAAAGCATATTATTAACTGTTATCAGCTGTAAATGAAGCTGGGTGTATGTACACCACCCGTCATGCTGTCAGCTGGAATCACACTGAATTAGTGTTGCAACTATATTAAATTTGTCAAATATGTATTATTTTGGAACTTCTGATTTGTGCTCTTAGTCAATGCTCTTTACTGTTGAATACAAAGATGTAACAGCAAACAAAAAACATTTTTCCCTTTTTGTGACCTGACGTTTGCCAAAGTGGCCCATGCTGAAATTTCTTTTCAGTATCTTTTTTTTTCTTCCAAAGCCAGACATGTACCCAGACACAAAAGCCTCTGTGTATAGCAAGCTGTTTTAAATATTGTGACTCGACGATGTGCTGTCCTTTCTCGGCTTGAGCCAAGGATCTCTGCTCAGTGTCTGTGGATTACCAAGTCCCTTCTTTATTGTACCTCTTGTCAGCTATTCCTATTCATTTAACCTTTCATTAGTGTCTGTGCAGCTTCACTGTCTGGAAGGCAAGGAGAAACCTAAAGGCCTACTGTCACAGTTATTAGATTTCTCGGTTACATCCCAGCAACCATAAAGGAGTAAGAGTCAACACTATTGTCATGCATGCTGCTATCCTGGGGTGCAACTCTTCTGTGCATGTCAAGGACATGTGCCACATGTTGATAATGCATCCCGGAGATAAATGCACAACATGGGGGATAAACCAAGGCTGGCACTAATGAGCTTTGTAGGAGTTATTGCAAAGACAAACAGTTGTGAAGGAATTTCTCTTAAAACGGTAAAGAGATGGATTTGCGCTAACTGTTGCTGAGGCTTGTTTGCAAGATGCTTGCCAATCATGTTAGTTTCATTTAAGTGCCATTTAGAAAGAAAAAATATTTTCTGTGACATAGAAATGTGTTGCTTTTTACTTTTTAAGCTGCCAGGCTAAATTGTACTTTAAATTGTCCTTAATAATAGACTTTATGACTATTTTTTTCTATTTACTTGGTTTTGGATCAAAGCCTGCAAATCTTTCAAATTACTTGAAAAAAATTTGCAAATACTAATTGCAATACATTTTGAAATATTCCACTTAGTAAAGCTTAAAAATTCGCTCTTGATTTTATAAAAGCATTGTCATGGTCTTTTCTGAGGCATAAATTTGGCTGCAAATATCTAGGTGCATCTAAGTAGTTTATTCTACATTTGCTGCCCAAAGAGCCAAAATTACTAGTTGTGACACATTCTCATTCTACTGAGGCATGCCCTCCATTTAATCCAGTGCCATATTCACATACATTTTGATTCTGAAGTTCCTTGAAGCCCATCTTATCCTGTTAACCTAATCTAACTGAACTCTGAGCTCTCAGTTTATATTATAGCAAAAAATACATGCTTATTCCTCACTTCCCTATATTTCACCTTTTAGAATGCATTTTAGTTGCATTTTTATCAGAAGCATTAACAAAATATGATGTATAACTTCATATGACTTTCATAAGGAGATTTTGACCAAAACAAAATTAAACCTATAGATTTATAGTTCAGTTATAATTTTAATAATTCTTCTTTGTTCTGTGTAGAACATTAGGGTCTCATATTGCTCCTATTCACAGCAAGGTTGGAAGTGGGAGTAAAGCCACTGAAACCAATGGAGTTAAAGTTTTATGAAACTGTTGAATAAAGTCCTGTCACCTCCTTTGCACTTTTCCTTACATGCTAAGATAATTTTGAAGATTATAAATGTAGTGGGCTACAGGAAAATTCTTTAAAACTTCCTAATTTCAGATAAACATTTTAGATTAACATCATCTGAAAGTATGAGAGGTCACAGTTTATTAATAGGAATTCTGTGCTTTCTAATTTTTTATATTTTTGATATTAAAGGAGTAAAGCCTGACTGCACCTTTTGCTTTAATTCTGAACGTAGAATCCAAAGTGACCAGCAGTATAATAATTGATTGTAGGAACAAGTGCATCCAAAGAAAAATGTGTTTAAGAGAAAATTCAGCAAAAGTAGTTTTTTTATTCTTCTTATTCAAACACTGGAAACATTTGTAATGCTGATATTTAATTCCACTTTCCTGAAATTAGAAGAGAAGCTTTTGTATTTTGTGATTTGAATTAGACAAATATTTAAATGAAAAAGAAAATCTTCAGACATGATCTGGAACAAATATAAAAGTGCCCTTAGTTTAAAACATCCTTTCATTACTAGGCTGATTTTAGCTTTGATGAGTCTAAAACTTACTACATGGTTTCCAAATCAAAGATGAAAGGGCCAGTTAGGAATCAAATAAATTTTCCTGTTGAAATGTAGCATTTGACATTTAGAAAGATGTGCTCAGCATGATGAACCACTTCTTTTTACTGTAACTAGCCTGGTGACTTTTTTGCAATAAAACTACTTGGAAATTGAATTGACGTATAATAAATTTAAGGTAAATTAATTTGGAACCCCTGATTAGTGCCATTTTTGAACTAAGGGAAATATTTTTTGAAAGTGCTTTTTTGTCCTTTATTGTTAAGACATTTAAAATTTCACTGCTAAGTAATTACTTTTGTAGTTGTTTTGATAGACTCTTACTGGCCTAACTGTTGACTTTGTTGTGGCAGTGTGCCAATTTTATTAAAGAAGGCTTTTGTTATTCATCTTACGGTGCAGTTGCAGGTATATCCCTAATACTAATTGAATGGGCATATACCCCATCTGTATGTTTGAAAAGTTATTATTATGGACAGTAATGTATAGTCTACAATACAGTTGAACAGATTTTTTTATATGGTGCTGATGCCAATTATAGCCTTCTAAAAGTCTACTGATAATTCTTAGCTCTCCAGAATGAGATTCTGTACAGACTCCTAGAGAGCATTTTGGAAAGTGTTTTGCTGTTCTGATGGAGATGCTAAGAATCAGAAAAAAATAGCAAAGACTACGTAAGTAAAAGTGCAAACATTCAACTTTTGTGCTAGGCTGTGACTGTATTTCAGTTAGCAGCCGTATTTTGAGCCAGCTTTTGAAGATACCTTGTTTCTGATATCCCATGAAATATGCCTGATCAAAATAAATGGTGCTACAAGCCAGTTGGCTAAGTGATTATATAAGCAATGTGGAGACCCTGAGTAATTTATGTTTTTCAGTACACAAACTGGCATTAAGATTTTCCTCTCACATTGGTGGAAATATTAAAAAGCAATGTGTAAAATCATGTAAATTATGTAACTAAAAGCTTCTAAGTGAATTTAAGTATAAGCTAATGTAATTCACATGGTAAGACAGAAAGAAAGTGAGGTAGGAACAGGAAGCAATAGCAGATAAGTGATGTGTGATTTAAAGGTTTCTGTTCCTTTACTTAAACTATGCTTATTTTTTAACTTTTGCCGTTGGAATGTAGGTCACAATCTTCTCTGTTTCCTCTTATCTACATGTAACTTGCACTAGTTTGTGTATCAATTTGTGTATCAATTTTTATTTTATTTATCAACTGGTATATTTAAAGGATTTGTGATATCAGATGATTCTTCATAAGCAAGAATTTCTTCAGTTTCTGAGCAGACACTGCAATGGTGGGGTCAGTATGACAGTAGCAGGGATGGAGGTGATCTCTACAGGTTCTTTGTGATTTGACTTGGGGGTCAGAAAATGGGAAGAAACTATTCACCCTCTTGTGTAGATTGATGGACAGCCTTTGTGAATACTCTAGTAGTAGTCTTTTAAAAATAAGAGGTGAATAATAGGCTCTGTGATGCTGGTGACAGCAGGGAAGGAGGTGGGTGAGATTGATAGTATAATGCTGGAAGAACCTGACAGGCTTCTATCTCTAGTCACCCTAGCAGCAGGACAAGAGGCTTGCTTCTTTCCAACTGTGCACAACTTTCCTGTTCTCTTATGTTACTTGTATGTGGAATTTCATGGTCTTTTTTCTGCTAAATGATTCACAGGTGTGGGAAGTATGGTGGGATGAGTTTTGTATAATCTGTGAGTTCCGTGCAGTATTTGGAAGCCTCTAGGTTCTACGGAGGATTTGTGAGTCTGTTAGATAAACCTGTGGAACACAAAGACAGTTACTGTCTTCCCATTGTCACATGGAGGTCAAAAAAAATCACTCTTCTCATATAGCAGTTGCCACACTCATGAAGAATCTAATTACAGTAGATCAAACAGTTGCAGGAGAGAAACTCTCTGAGTGGAGGAGTCAGGAGAGCTACTCTTGTCCTCACCTTTATAGAGTTAAGCCTCAAGGGTGTGAGGGATACAACTATTCACCTTTGGACTTCAGTTTTATTCTATCAGTTTTTAGGATTATTTTTGCTCCTGTTGTGATAAGTTTCTAACAAAGAAACACAAATTTAGCTCATAACAAGCAAAATCATAAAATCATAGAATAATTTGGGTTGGAAGGGACCCTAAAGATTGTCTAGTTCTAACCCCCCACCATGGGCAGTGACACCTATCACTAGACCACATTGCACAAAACCCCATCCAACCTGGCCTTGAACACTTTCAGGGGTAGGACATCCAGGAGTTGCCTGGACAAGCTGTTCCAGTGCTTCACCACTCTCACAGTGAAGAATTTATCCTTAATACCTATTCTAAATCTACCCCCTTTCAGTGAGAAGCGATTCCCCTAACATTTCTATGTGAAAAGTCTCTCTTAATCTTTTTTGTAAGCTCCCTTCAGGTACTGGAAGGCTACAATTAGGTCACGCCAAAGCCTTCTCTTTTCCAGGCTGAACTATCCTAATTGTATCAGCCTTTCCTCATAGGAGAGATGCTGCGTCCCTATAACGAACTTGTCAGCCCTCCTCTGGACATGCTCCAACAGGGCCATGTCCTTCCTGTGCTGGGACCCCAGAGCTGGGTGCAGCACTGCAGGTGGGGTCTCAGCAGAGCAGAGCAGAGGGGCAGAATCCCCTCCCTGGCCCTGCTGCCAATGCTGCTTTGCATGCAGCTCAGTATACAGTTGGTTTCTTGTAATGCAAGCACACATTGCCAGTTCATCTAGCTTTTCATGTAAGCCCTGCAAGTCACTCTCCTCAGGGCTGCTCTCTTTCCTTAATTCCCCAGCAGATGTTGGGACTAAGGCTTGCCCTTACCCAGGTGCAGCACTTTGCTCTTGGCCTTGTTGAACCTCATGAGATTGCCATGGACCCACTCCTTGAGCTTGTCCAGGACCCTCTGGATGGCATCTTGGCCTTTAGGTGTGTCAATCACACCACTTAACTTGGTGTCATCTTCAAAATTTCTGATGATGCACTTGATTCCCCTGTGTGTGCCACTGATTGAAGTAATTGATTAATGATTGAAGACATTAAATAGCACTGTTCCCAGTACAGTCTCTTGAGGGACACCACTTGTCACTGGTGTCCATTGGGACGCATTTCAGGAATAGCATCTTGGTCATAACTTTCTAGCAGCATGGTGACTTCGAGCTCCTGTTTGCTGCCCATACTGCATATATTGGTATAGAGGCACTTGAGCTGTATTGTTGGCCAAGTAACCTTCTTAGATGAGCGTCCCTAAAATTCATTGAGATATTTCCCTAGTGTCTCCCTGTTGGTTGTTACTGCCTTAGAAATTCCTGTCTCAGCTCCTTAAGACTCCAAGTGTGTTCCAGTGTGGCTGACACATTTCAGACTCATTAACAGAGGGCCCTTGGTAGTACTAAATATGTATGTTTCTTTGTTTTACATGTTGCAAGATTGATTTTGATTTGATGTTTAAATTTAATGCAAATTTATTTCAAAAAGCAATTTAATACTTTGTTAGAAACTGACAAGTGGCCAGTATGGAAAGATGAGCTGGAGTGGAAGGAAAAACTTTCAGAAATTCTGCTGCAACTTTCCTCTTTGTGTATGTGTATCTATGTATCTATACAATACATTATGGTAAATGCATACAGAGTGTTTCCTTATGAACTCATTAACATATAAATATACATGAAAATACATACCTATACTCATATACATTGTATGCACGCAGTACATACATACATACATGCATTCTGGTCTTCCCCCTGGCCTCAGCCCTAGGAGGGCACATCTGGGACTCTGCATCCAGTTCTAGGATACTCAGTGTATGAGAGAGACATGGAGCTGCTGGAGCAAGTCCAACGGAGGGCGACAAAGGTGATTAAGGGACTGGAGCATCTGTTTATCAGGAAAGGCTGAGAGAGCTGGGCCTGTTCAGGCTTGCAAAGAGCCAACTGAGTGGGGACCTCATCGATGCATAGAAGTGTCTGAAGGGAGGGTGTCAAAATTATGGATTCAGGCTCTGTTTGGTGCTGCCAAGGAACAGGATGAGTGGGAATAGGCAGAAACTGATGCACAGGAAGCTCCACCTGAACATGAGGAAGGAATTATTTACTGTGCAGTGACCAAGCACAGGCTCAGATTGCCCATCAATGTTACGGAGTCTCCCTTTTGGAGATACTCCAGAACCATTGGGATGCAATTCTGTGCAATGTGCTTTGAGATGACCATGCTTGAGCAGGCAGGTTAGAGCAGATGACCTCTTTGGTGGTCCCCGTTCAACCTTACCAATCAATTTTGTGATTTGATTCAGATATACATACATATTAGTATATATAAATGCATAATTTTTTTTTCTGGACTGGAATTTTTGCTACCAGGAAAGCTTTTTGACTAGTTCTGGTTCTTGAGTAAAAGTGACATACATCAATTCTAAAAATCATCTGTGAAAATGACTGCACTGTTGAAAGGGAAACCCCATATCCCTTTAATCTTAGGAGTACATTTTAGCAAGCACTGGTTTCTGTTGGAGTTTTGCTTTTCTTATTTTATTTTCATTCTCCAGCTTTTTTTATCTGTTCTGTATGTTATAAACCTCCTTTCTCAACATTCTCATAGAATGCACTGAATTTCCTTTGAGATATAGAGTTATCTTATTCTGTCATTTGAATATGTTTCCATAGTCATTACTTAAAGCAAAGCCAGTATTGTAATCCTATGTCTTGTAGTATTATATAATACTAATATATAGTGTATAAATGTGTATATCTATCATTATCATATTATAGTAATGATAATGAGACCTGCTAACAACCAAGCTTCTGATATCTCTCTAGTTCTGTGAAGGGACAGCTCTTGTGGATATTTTGTCTTGAAAGCAGTGTTGAATGGGATTTGTAGAAGAATCTTTGTAGATTTTTGCCTGATTTCAGGATCTCCTCTACTTTAAGAAATCTGATGACTTCCATATAGGATGGCAATATTTCATAAAAAGGATAACATTATGCCGTTTGTAATACATTATAAAAGAAGAATAACCAAGATTGGTCTGGCATTACATTGGCTTGCAAAAGAGGATCTTCATTCCTTTTATCTCGGGTTCTATTGCTGTTATAAATGTACATTGAAATACACTATGATTATATTGGCATGGGAACAATATGCTGCATGTTTGGTTAGCTTTCGTTATGTTATAGGAAGTATCTCTGTATTTTCTCTGAAAAAGCTTCAGGACTGTGAAAATTTTAGGAACTTGCTGTTCCTAGTAAGATAGTCTTGGGAAAATAAATATTTGTAACTGAGGCTACACATAAAATAATGGGAAACGTCAGGTGTTGACAAGATGCAGTGCCACAGTGGGAAAAAGCATAGAGGTTAATAAGTTATGTGAAGGGCAATGGAAGCTCAGCTGAAATGAAGCTCCTTAACAGATAACTTGTTTTACTACCATTCATGTAATTGCACTATTGCCAGTCACGGAGATAGGTATGCAAATGAACACAGCTGTTATTGAACTTGATTTCAGGCAAGGTAGAAGTTGATGACTTTGAGGTACTAGATAATTTCAGTGGAATTACTGAGTGTTCTGTTAGATGGTTTGTGCTATACGCATTGTTGGCCTTTAGTACTTAAAAATCTCTCTTATCTAGCTTATTGAAATTTCATCCCAAAATTTCAAGAATATATGTTAGAAACTTGAATTATAGACCTAAGCCAGGTATCATTCTAAAGAAACTCATAAAGAAACATGGCATGCATGTTGACAGTTCAGGAGTGAACAAACTTCATCTGGAGTTTATTTAGTGAACTGATGGAACAGATGCCCCCTCAGCAAGGCAGTCAATACCAGATCTCACATTGACTTGAAAGCCTTTTGCCCTTCTGAGTTCCTGGTTCTTGTGAACATACCTATGGAAGACTACTACTACAAGGCAACATTCAGTAGGAAGTGAAAGTTTGCTAGCTGAATTGTACTATCCTGATTATATGTAGTTTACCTCACTTTCAGTGCTGGTAAGTCTAGGTGACGTGCTACAAGCTAACTAACACACCGCAAGTGTATCCTGATCACCTGATGTTTTTTTTCTTTGTGTATTTGTTTTCTAATAGTTCATGGGTTTGGCTTTCATGAGTTTTGTGTCCTGTCATAATTATGAGAGCTGGAAAATAGTAGGGCCATGGTATTAGTCCTGTGTTCTGAAGGGGTGATGGTAGCTTGAATCATGGTATATTTTCAAGAGGCTTTTTGAATGTCATGCTAAAGCCAGGTACTCCATGAATAGTATCCGAGTCACCATGCTTATTATCCAAAACCTCATAAAAATGAGGATAAACCTTTGTTTGGAACACAATTCCAGCAATCCTTCTAGTGTGGCAACTTGTAAGAACTGAAACAGGGGAGCAATCTTATTTTAACTGATAGTTGCAGAGTTAAGAACCCCTCAGCTAAATACATATCAATAAATATATGGTCTACATAATTCTATCATCTGTAGCGTGTATTCATATGTTGATGGTGAAGAAAGAAAATGTGAATAAGAATGTAATTCTGTAGCGTACTGTAATATTTGAAAAAATTCTCACTTAGAGCAAAATCTATGAATGAACTTCATAGTCACAGAATACTGGGTTGCAAGGAACCTCACAGATCCAACCAGCTGATCCAACCTTTCTTAGCAAAAACTTGGTCTGGTTTATTAGTGCAATGCTTTATGTTGTTAGGTTTTTCTGATGCGCGCTGTAGCTCTGGAGTGAACTGAGTTTTAGTATCTTCATATCTATTCATACTAGCATTATGCTATTACTTACTTATAGCCCTTGAAATGCACCAGTGCCTTTTGAATGCAGGATCAATGCCCACGAAATGTGCAAGATAAAGTCTTTCATTCTGTTGAGATGAAGCTAGTTTTCAAAAACTATTGTTTTGTTTGTAAGACTGAGAAGTAAAGGTCTAGTTTCTGAGGCAGACGCAATTTAGAGAAGGCTAACACGAGTTGATACTTTTGGGTGTATCCACATGCTGCCAACTTTGTTTCTTGCTTCCCCAAAATTAGGGTTTTTTCCTTCTGGTTATATTTATGAACCGAACTAGTGCTGAGTGTGGCCCACCCAGCTGCTGTGCAGGTTGCTAAGTAAACTGTTTCTGGGAAGATGTGAAAGTACAGGTGTTAACTGAGGAAAACTTGTACGGTTTAATCTGAAGTGCTGTATTAGCCCTATTAACACAGTTGTAGTCAACAAACAAATTCTTTCAGCTTCAGAAGGAATAGGCAACTGATACTGTATGATCTTCATGTCTTTGAAAAGTTTATTTCTTTCCTCTTATGAACATAGTGTGTGACATCACAGGCACACTGTTTCCAAGTATTCGGCAAGGGCCAGGTTTTTTGTTAAGTATCTGAAGCAGAGAAAAGAGAGTTATTGTCAGATTTTGTTTAGATAGGACATGGTATATGCTGACAAAAGAAATATTTCTGCCAACAGTGCTGCATCAGCTTTCTAAGTAACGTTAATATATGAGGATGGAGGTAGTATCACTACATTTGTTTTAGAAAGGCAGTGGTTTTTTTTTTCTCAAAGTTTGTCTAAGGTTGTGTAATTAAAGATGTTACACTCTTACGTTCTTTAAGATAGTTACTAAAATTGAATATCTGGTTTGTTTGTGTATTGAGAATATGTAAGCTATTTTCTAAACATAGGAAAACACAAAAAAATTGCTACTGTGTCTTATGCAAATATTAGCTTAATTTCAGCCTGGAAAAGCCTATCAATTATGATTGTTTTAGCTTAAGATGTACTGTCCAAGATATCTGCATCACAAATTTATGGACTTTGAATTTCATTTAAAGAGACAGGTTCACTGTTTCCTGTTACAAAAACTATAATCATGGGCATCCTGTTCAAAAAATGACCTTTAATGAACTTCTTTGTACGAAACATGGCAGAGCAAGAAGACCCTCTCAAACACCTGAGGAACCTTATTTAAACTAGCTGAAGTCTAATTCTTTCTGTAGAATGAAACAAGACATCCATAAGGTTAATCCATATGGACATTGCCATTATATCTCATTTGGTGTCTTGTTGGTTGCTTAAATGAAAACATTTAGAAACTAGATACCTAATTGAACTTTTCAGAGCTCACTTATTCTGAAGTTAGTGCTAAAGGCCCTTCCAGGGACTGCTGCTTGAAAGCATGTTGATGATACGTCTTTGACAGTAATGTTCTTTTCTCTTTTCTTTTCTTTTTTTTTTTTTCTTTTCTAATGCCAAGATAAGTACTACTTGTATAATTCTTGCCTAATTTATTTTAGAATTGATAGAATTTGGTGTTTCATCCCAGATTTAAGATCCCATGCCCACAGTCATTAAAGAAATCTTCTTTGATTTATATAAATGTTTTGTCATAATGTAGTCTTTAGGGAAGAATTACACCCTTTCACTGAAAGAAAAGAAACCATTCAAAGGATTGAGTTTCTTTTTCTTAATTTGTAATATAGCCCATTTTGGTGCTTCAGGGCAATATTTTTTTTCTCTCCAGATTATGAAGGGTGTTTCAGCTGAATATGCTCATACCTTTAAAAATCATTTGGTGTGAGAACTTTTTAAGTTACAGGGTGGTTTATTTTTTTTTTCTATAATACACTATACCCTGCCTTTGAGCTTTCAATTTAAGTCTTCTGTCATATACTGCCAAAAACTTTGTTCAGAGCTCTGTCTGTGTTGAAACATGTATGCCTGTCCCAGTGTCATAACTAATTATATACCTTGTATGCTTACTTCTAGTAATTGGAAAGTAGACCTACCGCAGGATAAGTTTTAGTATTAGATTGTATCTTGGGGACATGTTGCAGAAATCAAGTTTCCACCAAGCAGCAACTTGAATTTGTAAACAGATATTACTATTTTAAGTGCATCATCTCATGGTCGTTTCTTGACATATGTGTGTGTTTGTTTTACACCTGGGGAGAAGGTGTTTTTGAACTGTACCTCTGCATGTGTAGTAATTAGAACCTACTTCTTTTAATCACAGCATTCTGAAGTGTCTATCTCCACTTCAGATGAAGGCCTACATTGCCATGCTGTCTTTCTGCAAATTTTGTTTGTTGGTTCTGAACTTCCAGAAAAGGTGCCTGTACATAGTGCTTGGCTAAGTTCTGTTGGCTTGCAATACTGTTTTCAGTTCCTTACTTTAAGAAAAGGAAGAAAAGGAAAAGAGCTAGGGACCATCATTTTTATCAGTAGGAAAGCATGGAAGTTAGAGGGAAAAGCAACATTTCTTCCATCTTTTCCTTTGCAGCATCCTTCGCTTGTGTTTTGTGTGTATGTATACATATATGAGTCTTTGTGTAAATTTTCCTAGGTACATGCAGAAGGAAAGAAGGAGTTTTGTGTTATGTGCAGGGTTTTTTTATGTGCTTAGAGCTGGGCTAACAAACAATGATTTATACACACCAGCATGTATAAAATGTGTTCTCCTTGTCCATGCCTGCTGAATAAAGACTTTGCCAGTCTTAAGTCTCAGAGCTTCACATGTAGTTGCAATTAAAGTCTTAGGACTGAGCATTTAATGCTAACAATAGATTACAGTATTGTCAGGCTGTGTTCTGATTTTGGTCTTTGTTAAATTATTATTAAATTAAAGATTCATTTTTATGGTAGTTCCATGGCTACTTGCTGTTGTGCATTAAAAAGTGCTACTTTATAATAGAGTATGTATCATTGTTTTACTAAAACTACAACACTAGTGCTTGGATTTCTTCAAAATGCATATTTAATTTTTTTACATTATATTGAAAAATAGTGGGTATATTTATTATAATGGTGATTGCTT
>WAAE01010172.1:0-15144 GCA_013400495.1 Nicator chloris
AGAAAAGGAGACTGAGGAGAGACTCATTGGTATCTGCAGTGTGAAAAACAAGGTTCATTCTCTTGGTAAAATTTAAAAAGTTTAATAATAAAGAATAAAAATACAATAAGGAGACAGAAAAGCAAACACTGATTACACAGACGTCTGGGTGCTTGGCATTCTACCAAAGCACCCTGTGAACAAAAGACTTGCTGCTTAAAAACACTTGTATATTGAATATTCATAAATTCACATGTGTTTAATAAAATAGGGCAGGAGAGATTTTTCCTTTAAAATGCCTTTATTTAGTGATCAGCTCAAAGCAACACAGAGGGGAAGAGATGATTTCACAGCCTTGTCCCATAATCAGGGGCAGAGCTGGCTCTATTTTTCTCCCACGGGGCAGAGATAGAAGCTTGCCCTGGCAGACTGCTATTTGGCTTGAGAACTCGAGCCTACCCCCCTCAGATTCTCTTTCAGATTATGGCGATGTGGTAAAAGCTTCAAATTAGGTCTGGAGGTGCCTCTACATCTTCTTTGGCTTGTGGTGCTATTTATGTCTTTTGACGGTATGCTGGCTCTTTATTTGAAAGGTTTCTTTTCTGAAGAGTGTCCGAGGTGTCCTTTATTTGCATGCGGGCAAGTGTTCCTGGGAATTTGGGTATTGCTCAATCTTTCCACGTGTCTGGTCTCGGCGGCTCGTCCCTGTCTGCTCCTCAGCGTCTCTCCCTCCGCTTTGGGGCAGACGGATGATCCACGGGGGTACCAAACAAGGTACTAAGCGGGCTGGAGTTAGCTTTACACCAAGGGATCTGCTGGGGTTTGGAGGCTGCTTCGGGGGGGCGGCAGCGGCGGGGGCAGCGGGGGCAGCCCGGGTCGGGGGTGCACTCGCAGGACGCTGGACAAGCTGAGGCCAAACCGCGCCGGGAGGGTCCGGGTCTGACAAGGGGGGCTGCTTTTAGGAGTGGTGGTTGCTGCGGCTTTGAAAAAAGGGGGGGAGGTTCCCCCCTCCGAGCTTGCTTAGCATCCACGGCCACACGAAAGGGGGAAACATACACAAAAAAAAGATACAAATNCACACAGTTTCTATTTTAACATTATGCCATAACCAAAAAAATAAATAAAATAAAATAGATGCATCACACCACTATATTAATACAGCATTAGTAATATTTGTGAAAAGCCAACTTTATAACATGTATTTATAACAGCAGCTTCTTCACAAGGGCAAGCAGAGGAGCAGGTACTGATCTCTTCACTCTTGTGACCAGTGACAGGACTCAGGGCAACAGCTGGAACTGGGTCAGGGACAGGGGGGGTTTAGGTTGGGTATCAGGAAAAGATTCTTCCCCCAGAGGGTGATTGGGCACCAAACAGGCTCCCCAGGGTTTGGTCATGACCCCAAGGCTGCCAGATCCCAAGGAACTTTTGGACAAGGCTGTCGGGTACAGGGTGGAATTGTCAGGGTTGTCTATGCAGGGCCAGGAGCTGGCCTCGATGATCCTGATGGGGGCCTTCCAGCTTAGTCTATTCCTTGGTTCTCTATCTCCTGCTCCTAGTCACTGCTTGATTTTGCCATGTGAAGTTCCAGATGTATCTTGAGTGCCAAGTTTATTTGTGTCTGTGCTTTTTCAGACCATGCTGTGTTGGCATTTGTGGTGGGTTGATGATGGCTGGATGTCAGATACCAAAGTCATTCCATCACTCCCCCTCCTTAGCTGGAAAGGGTTAGAGAAGAAAATACAAGACTCATAGGTGAGGACAGGGAAGGATCACACACCAATTACCACCATGGGCAAAACAGACTGGACTTGGGGAAAATTAATTTAATTTGTAACCAATCAAATCAAAGCAGGATACTGAGAAGTAAATCCAAATCTCAAAACACCTTCCCCCTAGCATTCCTTTCCTGCTGGGCTTAAGTTCACTCCTAATTTTCTCTCCCTCCTCCCAGCAGTGGCACAGGGGGAGAAGGAGATGAGGGTTGCAGGCAGTTTGTCACACTCACCTGTTCTCTCTGCCACTTCTTCCTCCTCAGAGGGTAGGACTCCACACACCCTTTCCCTGCTCCAGCATGGGGTCCTTCCCACAGGAGACAGTCCTCAATCAGTTTTCCCAACATTAATTGTTTCCACACACTGCAGTTCTGCACAAACTTCAGGGGGGCTTCTTCCACGGGATCAGTCATTCAGGAACAGGCTGCTGCTGTGTGGGTCTCTTACCTTCCTTTTATGGGGTTAGTCCTTCAAGAACTGCCCCTGTGGGGGTCTCTTCCATGGGGTCACTCCTTCAGGAACAGGCTGCTGCTCCCAAAAATCTGCACAAAGCAGAGGTTTTGATGCAGCACAAGAAAGCTGTCTGGGGAGGCAAGATTAATCAGCATGCCTGCTGGAAAAGGGGTGCAATCTTTCCCAAATTAAAGCTGTGAGAGTCAGATTGTGCTGAAATCTCTCAGCATTTTTCATGTGGGGCTGACAGGTTCTGGGGTGTTACAGGAGGCTCTGGCCACACTCTGGGCATCCTGACCCCCTGCATCCCAGCCACATGCCACTTTCACCCCACTTTCCATTCCTGCCTCCCTCCAAACCAGGAGAGCCATAGCTGCCCTAATGCTTCCTGCCTTGCTCTGAGCTGACTTGGTGGCCAAGTGGGCAGCTCAGGCAACGCAGGGAGTTGTTGGATGCCCTGTGCCACTGACCTCTCTCCCGGTGCCCTCCAGCATTCCTGAGGAGAAGCCCCTGGCCTGTCTCGTCACCGGGAAAAAGAACTACAAATGGATCAATGAAACACCTCCAGCCCTTACCTAGGAGGAGCATAGGCACAGAATGCTGCTTTCATAGGCATCTCCCCTCCTGCTCCCCCTTTTCCCACCCCCCATCAGGGCTTGAGGAGCTCCCGGTGGATCAGAGACATGCAGGCTTGGGCATTCCCAGAGCTCTGCTCAGGGACCACCACCACCTCCCCTCTCTGGGCCACACTTTGGGATGCTGAGGAGGCTGTGGGACTTGGGGCTCCTGTGGTCCTTGCCTCATGGAGGGCTGGACAGAATCCCTGGGATTGCCGGGTTCATGGGCAGGAAAGGAATTCCACCCTGGTTGTATCCCAGAATCCCTCTAGGGCTGTATCCAGCAATACCACATTGGTTGGATGCAGCACTCCCACCCTTCCAAGGGAATGGTGTGTCTGATCGGGGCTGTGAGAAGGAGAGCCCACGTCCATGCCACGGCTGGAGGAGCCTGTCATGGCCCTGTGTGTGGCAGGGCATGGGGCTCTGGGGCTTGACCCCAGTGAGTCCCAGGAGGGCATCCAGAATTTGGCCATCTTGCCAGGAATGTGAGCACAGAATGCACGGTCCCAGCAAGCCCTCAAGAAGGTAGCCAGAGTTCAGCAGCACTCCATGTCTGCAGGAGGCCCAGAGCATGCAGCAGTGCAAGGCTGAGCTGTAGGAGAAAATGGGGCAGTGGAACAGGCCAGAGGAAGAGCAGCGGGAGCAGAAGTAGAAGCTGCTGCCGTGGGCAAAGAATATGGGGATGGAGCAGGCAAAAAGAGCTGAGGGAACTGAACACGGTGAGGTCAGCGCTCCCTGCTGTCAGCTGGCACCTGCCTGAGCCTCACAAATTCCTTGCTACTTCCAGGCTCTTCCTCTCCTTCCCTTCTCCTCCCTGCTCCCCATGTCCGAGTCTGGCTCAGAGGCCAGAGACTCTTCTTGCCCCTCAGTGCCAAAGGCTCCCTCTTCTCCATGGAGGCATCCAGCCTTTCCCCTTTCCCAGCTACCCCATCCCTGTGCATGCCAGTATTTCTGCTCTGAGGAGCAGGATGGAGACAGAGGGAAGCTTTTGACCCTTGTATTCTCCGAGCCAGGCAGGAGGTCATACACCAGGCAGAGCAGAAGACTGCAGAGCAGGCCCTGAGGGTTGAGGAGCAGTACCAGGAGGCCCAGAAGCAGCTGGAACACCTGGAGCAGCTGAAGATGGAGTATAAGAAGGTGGAAACAGTGAACAGGGTAGATGGAGGAGGGTTTACACCTGGTTGGAAATGTATTGGAAGTGCTGAGTCAGCCACATTTGGGATGTGGAGACAGCAGGCAGCAGGATCAGAGCTCTGCTGCCCTGAGTGGAAAATGCAGGGCAATCTGCTGTCTTGAGGGAAGAAGGCAGGGGCCTCCCTGGTTCTAGCAGGTGAAGGTGGGGTTCTCTGCAGTCTTGGGACACTTGAGGTGTAGGTCTCTGCTGCCCTGGAGGATTCAGGCAGGGGTCTCCACTCAAATAAGGCTGAAGGTGTTGCATGGGATGATGCAGGTGGGGTTCCCTTCTGTCCTGTGTCAGGAAAATTAATCCACAGTGTCAGAGGTTTAGGTCCAAAAATGAGACAGAGGAGTCCTGTAACTTTATTTGAACCAAGGGAGAGGCCATGGGGCATTTCTCTCGAATCGCTGGAGGACACAGCCTCCTTTTTATCCCAATTTCCTGGCTGCATTTTGCTCTCTCTTTCCCCATCGGCTGAGGTACTCGAGAGTTACAGACTTCCTGAATCACCTAATAAAGACCCCCTTTTTCTTTGTATCTCTGTTCTTTTTCTCTAAGTCCAGGAATTTAACACAGCCTTGGGTGAGCAATGGTCTGTATCAATTAGTGGAATTCCTCTGGAATTTGTGGTTCCACCCATTGCTTCTTTCACCTGTCTGTATCTGGCTTTATCTACCAGCAGGCCCACAGTTTGTTTGTAAAGACATCCCGCTCATTCCTTTCATCTGGAAGCACAGGTCTGCCCAGTCCTGGACAACCAAGGCTGGGAACTACACTGTCCTGGGGGATGGAGACAGGCGTCTCTGCTGCCCTGAGGAAGAGAGGTGAAGGTCTCCCTTGTGCTGGCAGATGGAGGTAGGGGTCTCTAGAGTCTTGGACAATTGAGGCGAGAGTCTTTGCTGTCCCGTAAGATGAAGGCGTCTTGGTGGATCAAGGCAAAGGTCACAGCTTTTCTGAGGGATGAGGGTGAGGCCTCCCGCAACTTGGCAGATGAAGGTGGCAGTCTCTGCTTCACTGGGAGAGACCCTCTATGGCATTTTCAGGACTAGGAGCAGAAACAGGAATGGCAAAGGCAAATCCAAACAGATTAAACACAGCAACAATGAGCACCAGAGGCTCAGGGAGCTGGAGGCAGCAGCCGGGCCCAGTGGGTCCCCGGCAGGAGAGCAGGGCCCAGCCGGGCTGGGCCAGGCCGGGCCGGGCCGGGCCGTGAGGGAGCGAGTGCCTGGCTGTGAAGGGAACGCACATGGCGGTGTGGCAGGGGACCAGCAGTGCCCTCGCCCTCTGCCCAGGGACTCGTGGAGGCCGGACCAGCAGCACTTACTTGTGGAAGCGGGCCACAATAGTTAGATGATAGATCTCTGGAGACAGGGCTGCTCTCAGGACACGTGCTTTATTTGCAAGGGTCGTGGGTGACAGAGCCTGCCATCAGCTGCCAGCCCAGCTGATGGCGTGGTCCCAAGAGTTCCAAAGAGAACTCATTTCCTGTTACAGTAAGTTTTATCCCATTCTGTGTTGAATATTCTAATTTACAGTAACCAACCAGTGCAAGACACAAATCCTACAGAATTTACATATAGCCTATGAGAACTACTAGATTTACATAAGGCACTACCTTCTAAACATTAATGTTAATCTCTAAAATACCCTCTTCCTGCCTTCTCAGCAGGCCCCTTTCCTCCTGGTCAGAGGTATTGCCCAATATCCTGTCTTCTGGTCCAACATGCCTCATATCTCAAAAACTACTGTCATTTCTATTTCACTTACAGGCTTGATGTTTTCAGAACCTGTTGCCAAGCAATCATATTTATAAGATTTCCCTGTATCACCTTCTCCAACACTTACTGAGGTGTAGGACGGGGCATGGGCCCATCCTAGCGGTATCTGGAGCATGACAAAACAGCCTGAAAACCTGACAGCTGCCACCTCATGGCACCGGCCTGCGCCCACCTACTCTGGTTAATTGCCCGCCTGCCCTGGTTAAACACCTGCACATCCCAGTTAAGCTCAGCTGTGGAGACCCCCTTCTTCATCTCCCAGGACATCAAAGACCCCCTTCTTCATCTCCCAGGACAGCATAGACTCTTGCCATCTTTTGCCAGGACAAGGGAGACAGACCCTCATCTTCACCCCCAGGGCAGCATAGACCCCTGCCTTCATCCCTCAGAGCAGCAAAGACCTCCACCTTCATCTCCCAGGAGAGTAGAAAATACATCATTGAGCACCCAGGGCAGTGGAGTTCCCTTATCTTTATCCACCAGGCCAATAGATGCCCTCACCTGCATCCTCCCTTCACCCTCAGTTCAGTGGAGCCTCCCACCTCCATCCTCCAGGGTAGCAGAAACCCCCACCTTCATGTGCCAGGACAAGGGAGACCCTATCTTCATCCTCAAGAGAGTGGTTCCCACCCTCTCCTGCATTTTTCACCCAGGGGTGCAGGGAACTGCCTCCTCCATTCCCCAGAGGAGTGAAGAACATTCACCATCATATTGACGATGGATTGAGAGATGGGAAGACTGATTCAGTGATCAGAACTAGATTTTACTGAGATTTTTCCAAAGCTTATATACCATTTCTAGGAAGGTTAATAATTACTACTACAATGAGTAGATTAAACATGATACAGACAAAGTCATATATTTTACAACATATCTTTTTTGGGGAAGTTTGATTCAATTTCCTCATTCTGATAAACAGATTTTAATCCCATCTTCTGTAATCTTCAAAGTTCTTGCCAAGGCATCCTGGCTATCAAACTAGCTATGCTAATTAAGTCTGCTTCACTATCTGATTTGTGTATTCCCACACCATCCTGTCCTTCAGAGAGCCCTACCTTCACTACCCTGTATCCTGGAGACACTGCAAGTTCAGCAGAGACCCCTCCCCACCACCTCCATTCTCCAATGTATCTGCTGCAGCAGAGACCGCTGCAGCAGCTGCTGACAGTGATGCTTCCCTGGGGCCACTGATGTCCCAGGTCCTTCCTGGCATCCCACCCTAGGCTACCTGGCAGGTCCCTCTGTAGCCTCATCAAACCCTAACTCCAGCTTGCTCCCAGAGCCTTATGGATTCTTTCCTCTACAGAGCCTCTGAAATTCCTGAGAAGTCCTGTGCCCAGATGCAGTGGAGTGCCTGGGGCCGAGCCAGTGCAGCACACAGCTGAGCTGATCCCTAACAGGAGCTGAGCTGCAATTCCCCACAGTTTTGGGTTTCCATTTCATTGTGACTTAACAGAGACATTTGTGGAGGAGGTAGTGTTTTTCATCCTTCCCTCACCTCAGGACTGTGAGACAGGAGCTGCCCCAGGGCTGAAGGAGCCCTGAGGCTCCTTGTCCCACCTGCCAACTCTGGGAACAGAGCTTGTCCCTTGCCATGTCCTCAGATCTACTGGGACAGAGCTGTTAGGGGGGAGCTGTGTCCTCGGGGGCTCCTCATGGGCTCGGCAGGCTCTTCCCCACCCACAGCCCCACCGGTGCCACCTTGCCACCGTGGTGTCACCTCTGACTCTGTGGCTGAATATTCTTCTGGGGCAAAACAAAGGGATTCAGAGCATAAGTCATCCATGTCAAATCCATGGGGATGGGGACCAGCAGCTTCAGAGGGCCTGAAGTCACAGGATCCCGCAGGAGTGGCTCTGATTAATCCCAGCTGCTCTATTAGAGCAGCTGAAAAGCAAAGAGAACTGGGAAAGGTGCAGCTGGCCATGGCAGGGGACAGTGCAGGAACACTGCTGGGAACTGGAGCTGCTCCAGGCTGGGGAGAGGGAGGACAACATGCTGTGGTCCTCTTACTCCTCTTCCCCTCTTAATGCCTCCTACTCCCTCTCCATCTCCTAAGTGACTCCATGGTGTGAGAGAGCCAGGAACTGCAGAGCTGTTTGTCCCTCCTGGGGATGGATCTGCCACCTCAGAGCCAGGAACTGGAGCAGCTTATGGCCCCTTGGCAGGGTTTGGCTTGGGGGAGAGTAGCAGAGTCATCTGGGACAGTCCTGGAACATTCTGGAAGTGCTGCATGGTGCTCTGGAGCAGAGCTGGGGTGTGGACCTGGCCATGGCCCTTCACACCAGAGCAGGGACACAGCCTTGAGTAGGGGTACAGCACAGAAAGGGGTCACAGCACGGAGTGGGGGGTGAGGAGGGTATCACAGCCCATAGCCGTGCCCCTCAAGGGACACAGGCATGGACAATGTCCCTGGGTGAGGCTTCCCACAGGGCTGAGCTGCCCCCAAACCCTGGCTACCACATGTCCCTGTTCCAACTACTCCATCCACTGCCATGTCCTTGTCCCAGCTCCTCCAAATGCTGCTATGTCTCTGTCCCAGCTGCATCCCCTGCCAGTGTCCCTGTACCCACTCTTTCATCTACTGAGAAGTGTCCCTATCCCAACTCCTCCATTCATTCCTGTGTCCCTGCTCCAACGCCTCCACCTAGCTGTGTCCCTGTCCCATCTGAGCATGGCCCTGCTGCTGTCCCTGTTGCTGCCATATCAACACGTCCCCATGTGAGCTTGGTGGGTGCCATAGTCACATCACAGCCCCTGTGTCCCCATGCCTGCTGGCCAGAGGGGGCAGGTCTGGAAGAGGGATCTGCCTCATTTAAGCCCATAGTCCAACCACACCTTTAAGCAGTTGCCCCAGTCCTGCTCCAAGCCCAGAAGCTTTTCAGGATCTGTGTGACCAAGCTGACACCTCCAGGCAGTCACTGTGCCCAGGCTATTACCGCTCTGCTGGTCCCAGGTGGCTTTTAGCCACCTGCCACACCCAGGTGCTCACACCAGGTTAGCCGCCAACAGGTCCAAGGCTGACACCATCCCCAATCAGAATGTCCTGGAGTGCCTGGTGCTCCCCTGTCCCACTGCCCTTTGGGGTCCAGATGGATGGGTACCCAAACCACTGTGATCAGGGCGTAAGAGTGGAGCAGGTGAGCAGGCAGAACAACCACACACAGCTAAGGCACATCCCACCAGATCTTCTGAGCCTCCCTGGGGCCTCCAGGGTTCTGCCTGCCAGGGATCCCCTAAAATGCCTTATTTTACCCCATAGACCACCCAGTTCCCGCCCCAGCCAGTATTGCCAGGACTAAAGTCTGGTTTTACTATTTTTACTTGGCTGGG
Organism: Nicator chloris; assembly: GCA_013400495.1. Lineage (NCBI taxonomy): Eukaryota > Metazoa > Chordata > Aves > Passeriformes > Pycnonotidae > Nicator > Nicator chloris. The sequence goes on from WAAE01010172.1 coordinate 9,116, forward strand.
TGAGGGTGGTACCACTGCACTCCCACCCAGGGCCCTGGGTGGCCATGGGGTGCCCCCCCAGCTCAATGGCTGGGCACCCTCTATGCCCCAAAAAATGGGGCCTTTTCTTTCCAGGCCACAATCCAGGCAGGGATGGGCTGAGGGCTCCTGCCAGTGTACAAGGGAGTCTTCTGGAGTGCAAGGGTGTTGCACACCAGAACTGGGTGTGGAGATCCAATTGCCTCACATCAAAGCAGGGCAGCAGCAGCCAGAGGAGGGGGTGGGCTAGAATGGAGGGGTGTGGGGGTGTCACTGGTGACTCCTGCTGGCCCTGGGGGAGGGATCTGGGCCAGGGGGACATGGCTTGGGACGTGTGTGCCACATGTGCACAGTGGTGTCTGGGGAACCAGGCTGTGTGTGGGTAGTGTGGGCACAGTGGTTTCCAGGGAGCCGGACTGGACTGTGTGTCTGTGGTGTAGCGTGGGCATGGCTGCTCTGCCTGGTGTGTGTTTCATCTCCGCCCCCAAGAATAACAAAGAAAACCCCAAGCAACCCCAGCAGCAGCACTTTTGGGACTCTCACAGTTGAGCATCTCATATTACTTTTCAAAATTGTGTAATGTCTTTCAAGGGACTGTCAGAAGTCAAATGAACTACATTCAGGCTTGTCTTACAGCCTAAGGAAAACCAAATAAACTCCATTTTCCCAGCCCAGACACAGGAAAATAATTTACCCAAACACAGGTAGACCATTTACCTCAGGTGATCAAAGACCAAAGTCTGGGAAAGAACAGGGGAAAAGTGCATCTCTCTTGGCTACTCTTACACACCGCTGTCAACAGATCAAAAATCCAAGTGAACTTGACTTCTCCACAGTCAAATGAACAGCAAACAATCTGGGAATACAGGGCTAGGCCCAGAGAACATTGCAACCAAAGATATGAGAGAGGAAGAGGGAGGAAAAGCACAGGGTGGCAGGAAGAACACTTAAGGACAGGAGGAGGGCATCTCTAGAAAGGAAAAGAGTATGTGACTTTATCCCCAAAAAATGGGGTTTGCTGGAGGGAGGAGTGTGGAAGCAAGACTAAAGAAGGAAAATGAGAATAGTTTGACCCAATCAGTGCTCAGGTTCCTCGTTTATGCCTCAACTGGCTCAAAGTATTTAACTGACTTCCCTTCTGGAAGAGGTTCTCACACCAAGAAGCCCTCCATAGTCTACTGCACCTGAAGTTGATATTGATACAAGACTTCCAAGGGATGGTGTGCAAATGCAAGGACAACAAGTGACAGAGTGATGGGAAGGTAAATCTTCATGTCCTGTTCACAGATGCCTGGCACAGGGAGGTGAACTGCAGAGCCATCCTAAAGCCAGGGGAGAAGGGAGCAATCTTCCCACAAAGCAGTTTACCATCAAAGGGAGAAAACTCATGCTTTGAACTGTTAGCCAATGACAGGTAACAGAACGAGGCACAATTACCCCTGCTGAAACATGGACACCCTCACCAGAATTAGACACTTGATATGAGCCTGAACAGGCCTGAAACACAGCAGAGAAGATTTCCATCAATTGCTTAGGACTTAAGAAACCTAAGTTTAAAAAACATGTATCAAACCACTGTTTCTTTTTTTGGTAATCAAACTGTCGCTCTGCCATGCCGCATTGCCTCTGTAATGTCTTGCTTTATGTAATATTAGAGACAGACATCTGTGACAGCATTCATAGTTTCTGAACACATTTAATTTACATTGCCAGGTGCTGAGGCCAGTTGGCACAGAACAACTTGCTCAACAGCTTCATCAGCTTCAAAAACTACATCTAATTTACTGTTGGGGAGTGGTCCCAGGATACTTGCACTTGAAAACTTCGTTTGGAAATCATATGCAAGAACACTACTTGGCACTGTGAAAAACGAGGTTCACTTTCCTGGTGAAATTTAAAAAGTTTAATAAAAAGACAATAAGAGACAGAAAGCAAGCACAGGGTTAATACAGTCGACCTGGTACCTTGGCCTACTGATGTCTTGGCACTCAGCCAAGAGCACACCTGTCTTGGAGGGACCCTTTAAATACCTTTGCTGTTACATCTGCCTGTTGCATATGCATAGACTGTGATGCATATTCATCTTTTTCCAAGAACAGTTTTGCATGGCCACTCCTTGGGTCCGCCTTTTTAGAGCATGCGTGTTCCTTGGCTGTAGTTTCCTTATCCCCTCCAGTTTGGGCTGTGGTCTATGCTTTCTTCAGACAGCAGGTGCTGATAATTGGGCACATCAATAGCAGGGTCCTGTTCACATGTTCATTGGAAGTTATCCCAACCAAACAGACAGTTCAATTACAAGCATAACTATACATCAGTTATCTCACTACTGTGTCTAAGCAAAAAAGAACTATACAGCAGAGTCATTCCAACACTGCACATATAACATTCGTCTTAATATTTGTGAAAAGCCAATAACATAACATGTATCTATAACACCACAGAGTGAGTGCAGCAGGAGCCTACACCTGGTCAAGTAAGGAGAGGCCATGCTGCACATGGCTTGTGTGAGAACTGCCACTGCTCCTGTGTCAGAGCAAAGTTCAAGAGTTGCTGCTGTAATTCCATTTGTCTTGGCCTTTCTATCCAAGTGTCTGGTTTCTCACATTTCTGAGACCTCTTGGAATCAGCTCACAGCTACAGGAACTGCAGAAGGGATTGTCTATGGAAACCTTATAGAGAATGTGCATGGGCAGATCAGTGCACAGAAAACCAACACTGTCTTGGGCTGATCCCCAAGCATGGGCAGCAGGTAAAGGAGGGGATTCTGCCCCTCTGCTCAGGTGAGATCCCACATGCAGAGCTGCCTCCAGCTGTGGGATCACCAGCACAGGTATGACATGGAGCTGCTGATGTGAGTCCAGAGGCCACAGAGATGCTCTGAGGGCTGGAGCCCCTCTGTTCTGGAGCCAGGCTGGGAGAGCAGAGGGTGCTCACCTGGAGAAGAGAAGGCTCTGGAGAGACCTTAAAGCCCCTTCCAGGGCCTAAAGGGGCTCCATCAAAGCTGGAGAGCGACTTTGGACAAGTGCCTAGAGTGCCAGGACAAGGGGAAATGGCTTCCCAATGCCAGAGGGCAGGGATAGATGGGATATTGGGAAGAAATTGTTCTTGCTCTGTGAGGGTGGTGAGGCCTGGGTACAGGTTGCTCAGAGAATCTGTGACAACCCCATCCCTGGAAGTGTCCAGGGACTTTAAACACTGGTCTATTGGAAGGTGTCCCTGCCTATGGCAAACGGGTGGAATGGGTTGATCTTTAAGGTCCCTCCCAGCCCAAAGCAGTCTGAGCATCTTTGAACTCTACGGAATATTGTGGAAAAGTCACACAATTTAAGGTTGTCAAGATGGCCAAATCACTTAGTCAAGACAGGGCACTCAGAGTGCTTCTTCAAAAAACTCAGGGGGCTCCAAGCATCAGCATCTCCTTATCTAAAGGTCTCTCATACTTATCAGAAGGCTTCACACACTAGCCCCTTGTTATTCAAGAGTCTCTATATTGCCTCCCAAAGGCAGCTCCACACAGCTCTCAGGGTCTGTCCATTTATGCTAGCAGCTCATCTGTAAACTCAATGTCTCAGCTCTTCTTCTCTCTTCATTCTGCTGTTCCAGCCAGCTTCTCCCTATCCCTGTCTGACTGCGGTACAAAGTCTTACCTTATCTGTCCCTGGTTCTTCACAGCATGGCAGCAGACTCCAGCTGTGACTCCAACCCCAGCTGCAATTGAACTGAGCCAACTACAACTGAGACCCCCCCCCCAGCCAGCTCAGTCTTTATCACACCCATAGCTGGGAGGGCAAGGCTGTTCCCGCTCTTTGATAATTAACACAGCTGCAATACATCAGAGGCAAAATTACCTTTAGTACTAACTCTGTTTATCTCCCCACACTATCTTTATCTATTTTGCCACAGAATATGGCTTAACCTGATGCTCAGAGCAGTTTCTTTCACACAGATGTGAACAAGAGTGTTATTATATGACCTGAGGGACTAGAGAAAAAAACACTGCAGACAATTAGTACCACCTTTGCCTCTTACTTGCAGAACAGAAAACAGTTCTGCTTTAGAATCGTGAGTTATTCTCAGGTTCCGTGAGCTGGCAGAAATTAGTGGACAGTGTGTTCCCTTCCAAGGAAAACCCACTGCACTTTCCAAAAATACTCCCAGAATTTTGCATTTCTGTAGTGGTTTGTCACACAGAGGATTTTTGGTGAATATATGGGAATAGAATTGTGTGTGAGGGAGAGACTGAGATAACATCACAGCGAGGGTTAAGTCCCTTCCCACTCTCTCATTTCCTTATTAGTGCTAAAATCTGCAGCACAATTACCCATAGCACTCCATTTGGCAGCTGCTCGTTGTTAAGTAAACACATATTCCCATCAGATAAATACACTTTGGTGTCATAAACTCACATAGGCACCACCTACAGCTTTACTTCTAGCGTCCTGTCTCCCGTGCAGATGGTGAAAGCTGACATAAAACAGAAGGTTTGTTCCCAAGAGCCATCAACAACAACTTCGTAACATGGTTTTCATTAAGACATGCAACTCTGTTAAAAAAAATAATTTGTCTGGGGATTAATAGTAGAACCACTGCTAAATTGGCTTGGAAACGTGAAAGTTGCATTAGGCTTTGTCCCAGAGCAATGAGAGAGGCAGCAATGCTGATTTCTGTGACAGACACATCTTCCTGTTGCCAGAGCCCAGATTTCAGTGAGGAACAGAGGACAGGCACAGGGCAGTGGCAGCAATGGTCACTGTGAAACTCTTCTGGGCAGGAATCAGGAACTGAAGCAGAAGTGTTCTCATTCTTTATCCTCTAAGTATCCAAATAATTTGACAACCAATTCCTGAATCCAAACACTTCACAGTGAAAAAAACAGCAAGCAGCAGAGAAGTCTCACAAAGGCAATCCTGACATAGGCCTTCCCAGCTCCAAGGCCCACTTCTGTTAGTCTGCAGTTGAGCTAACTAGTGTGATTTAGAGAGAAGCCCATCAAGTGAATAAATGCCAACTTCAGTTTTCAAACCACTGGTTTGAAAGTAGGCAAGCTGCTTCTGCTGTAAGACTGAGCTGTCCACCGCCAATGGGATGGATTCAGTTACAAAGAAAGAGTATATTCCTGAAGAAAAAGGAAACGTAGCGGATTCATAATTGAGGTTATAATTAACTTACTTTGCCTAAAAATCCAGCTTCTACAACACAGTGCAATTAGGAAGAGCAAAGGGGCTAACATATGAACATCCTGGTTATTGTGCAGGAATTCTCTCGTTATTTTCATTTTATCAAAAGAGTACACAGATGTCCTCAGAGCACCCAAGTAACTACTCAGGGAAGTTGAAGCATTTGGAGAAACTTGGAATCAGGCTTCAAAATGTCCTGTTCTGCTTTACAGACTCTTTTACTACAAATCTGATTGGTCATACCTAGGAAAGAGGATGGAGACACATTGGGAGATCAGATCCAGCTGGAACTCTGTGTCAAAGGGGACTCTGATGAACAAAGAGAGTAGTTTGCTGTGCCAGGCACACAGCTTGCATAGTGTCCATCCTCACTCCTGAACTGCTGGAGGAATGCGAGACCTTCGAGGTGCTGTAATACAGTGACAGCGATGTTCAAAGTCATAATGTTTAAGGGCAAGTTCTAATTCTGTAAAAGCAGCTGACTCCCTCAGCTGATGGTCCCTCTACTCCAGGTTTTGGTGTTGACACCAGTCAACAGCAGGAGCTCAGAAAACAGCCCTCGTGTTCTGACTGCACAACCCTGGGTTCCGCTGCCCAGCACCGTTAGGACAACAGCCCCTCAGCCCCACTCCCTGTTAGATTTGCAGCAGCCTCTTGTACTGCCAGGCCACTAAACCAGGTGCGAGCTTCTTGCCTCACAGCCACAGCCATGTCCATTGCCCCATGGGAAAACCCTGAGCTCAGGATTTGGGGTTTTTTCAAGATGGCCCCTTCTGCTCTCCAAGCCTTCCTAGCTCAGGAAAATGCAGCTTTCCAGTGCCTGAAGGAGTTCCA
>WAAE01010173.1:0-20272 GCA_013400495.1 Nicator chloris
AAAAAAAAAATTAAAAACCATTTTAAAATGTTATAACGGGTCACAGGAAAATGAAGTAGATTTCAATAGAACAAGAACACTTTTTTCCTACAAGCATTCAAGTAGGCTCTAAGCTCCACCACAACATACAAACACATCTTTTTGTAGCAGAAGAAAACAAACACAATTATATGCAATTTCTAAAAACCACTCTTCACCAAACTGAAAAGGGAAATGTGTTTCACAATCATACCAGTGCAAACATCCTTACTATTTAGTTACTTACAGATTTGTTGTCCAGCCTGCAAGATCTCCGCTGTCCATGATAAGGTGATTTCCATCCAAGAGCCCAGGGGGGCTGCTGGAGAAGGCAGGTGTTGGAGACTGGGAAGAAAGAGAATCCATGCTCCCTGTTGGGGTGTCTTCTCTGGGGGAGCTGTGACTGTCAGCTAGAAAAGAGAGCACAAGTCAGGATACTCACAGAATTATCTCATAAAGCCAAATAATCTGCCTTGGAGATAAAATATGTAAGAAAAGAAACCTTACTGTCCCAGCTCCACCAGGTATTTTGGAGGACAAGCAATCTCCCAGTATTTCCCCAAAATCTATCATTGTACAGTTTCACCCACTGTTCTCACCAGGCTTTCTTCACATACAACATATTCCCGGTCCCTTTTCAGTATGTGTTTTATGTGAATGAAATGACAAATTTTGGGGAGGCATTTTCAGACAAAGGCACCACTTCTGATAAAAAAATAGTTTAGGCTATGCACATTTGCATGTCTCCCTAAAATCCCAGTCTCTAAAGATAATTTAACTCACATTTGAGGAAATGAATGCTTTCAAATACAATAAGCACAGTCTTCTCAAACATGAAACAATGACATTTAGAAAGGTCAGAATAAGCAAGAGATCTCTAACAAATACACAATACCCAAGGATGTTACTTTTAGTACTCCTTTTTAATGGCGTTACTTTTAAGAGAGCTCATTGTATTCTGATCTACTATTTGTTTTCCTAGGCTATTCTTAGAGTATCACTCGAGAGGCAACATATTCAGATAAGATTGATTAGGAAAACATTATCTTATGGTCCTTGGGATAGGAATGCTATTCCTTTAAAGTTACCAATGTGTCAGAGCAGTCACTGCAAACCATGCTGACCCATCGAGCCAAACAGCATGTTCTTCACTGAAAAGCTAACCTTCACCCACATTGCTTTTCCTTTCAAGCTTTATTTTCTAAACATCAGCTGTACATGTCATAAATTCTAAAGGAGGTGTGTGAAATGAGGATGTTTGAAAGTATTAAAGTATCCAGCACAGTTAAGCCAGCAGTCTCAAGAAGGGCCTGTAGCTGTTTTCAATATATTAATATTTAACAGTATCAAGGATCAATTCCAGCCACCCCTTCACAAGGCTCCCTGCATCCTTTTCTCCATCTATCCTACTCCTAGTAGCACTCGTGAACACAACCCACAGGCCTGCCAAAAAAACCACCAAAAAAGTCTAGAGTGGATTAGATACCACTGCCCCCACAGTCTTTGTAAAAGAGTTCTGGTCTTTTGGGGCCAAAAGTTTTTTGAGGAAAAACATCAACAACTAAGCCCTAACACAGCATCAAAATAATACAATCAAAAGCTGTTCAAATATTGTACTGGCTTGACAAGTTATCTCTCCCATATACAGTAATACACAAGATGAAGTCCTGGACAACATTACTTTCTAGTTCTAAATTAGCATCTGCTCAGGGAACAACTGAGCTTCATTCTACTCCATCAAGATAATCACTACTGTTGCAATTATTTCTTTCATTTATGTTTTTTTTTTTTAATTAACGAAAAGTGCAACATCACAACAAAAAAAACGTGGACAATGTGAAGCCACCCTTGCTGGATAAAATCTTTCTCATAAGGATCACAGCCTCAATTCCTTCTGCTACAATAGCTTAGAGTTAGCAAAGCCCTCAGCTGCTTCCCCAGACATCTCATCTTCACCCCCTCCCAGCAGCTCTGAGAGTACAACTTCCCTAGAGAGTAAAATGACATACAACTAAAAACAGTGAAATGATAAAAGTGATCATCTGGAAATTTCTCCCCAAGCAGCTGCTATTTTAAGGATCTTAAATTAGCCCATAGTACCAAAGTGTGATATGCTCTGAGGAGGAGAACATTAACCTGGGAAAGTGAGTCACTTGCACTGTGGCCCAATCCTGCTCACCTGGCATCTCCCCACTGCACCAAGGCCATGCTGCTGCTGCTTCACATTTACATAACATGAGCATCACAGGAGTGTCAGGTAACAATTAATTCATTACATCTCATTTGCAGATGTATGTGTCACAGTGGTAAACAGCTGAGAGATTAGACAGTGGTACTGCAACCTCACTTGATAAATTCTTAGAACTAGACTTAAGTCCTTTTAATCCATCACAATTTCTTTTCAAAGCAATAGTAGCAGAACAGTCTACATTATCAAACTATATAGGACACATTAGAAGGCCACATTCACCTCGACCATTCACTTAGCATTACCAAAACACATTTGAAAGGAATATTAATCTGGTTTTTAATATTACAAATATGACCAACTCACAGCACGTCCCTACAGAAAGCAGAGGATATTCTGTTGAATTGTTTCTCAGAACACATAAAAAAGGTAAAAAAACCAACAAAACACTGAACACTTCAGTCATGCACAGCGGAGTCAACACTGGAGACTGTAGTATACAGGCAATTATGTTTGACATTATCTTAAACTGTGTGTTAAATCTTTCCTCAAATTTTACTTCTTCCTTCCTGAGCCAGAGTTCTTCACAGTACTGCACTGCACTGAACTCCCAAAACTAAGACTAGGTTTTGAGCACTAAAACCAAATCAGGTATCTAAACAGGCAAATGCCTGCTAAATTCTAAGGGGTTAAGTAAAAACCCTCTGTTGCAATTATTAATATTATTAACGTGTTCAAAAACACTTTGCATTTCGGATGTCTTCAATTATCGCTTCTTGTAAAGTAAAACAATATTTTTATTCAGGAAGAGGCAATTCTATATAACTGCAAATACAGGTGACTAATGACCATCTAGCACATTTTCATGATTAAAACCACTATATGCTCCAAACTTAAGTCTTCAAAATATAGAGTCATTGCTATGATTCCAACAGCATAAAGATCTCACCCTGTATGTCAGTGCCAAAAGTTCTGCTAACTTCAGAAATTAGAGTAACTCCTGTAAAGGCAGAGGCCACAGAACTGTGCCTCATTATCTCCTCATTCAACTTAATAACCTGCTTTTGATTAACACCCATCTCACATTGGGGTCAAACTACATCTTCCAAATAGTCATTGTCTGAAAACATCAGTAGATGATAAAGGGAATGAAGAATCAATTGGTTACTAATTAACAGACTTGCCAATCAATGCATGTACCTTCACTTTGTTAGGCCTTATTTTCAGGCATGACCCATGTATTATGCACTACTAATTATTATATTAGCTCTCATATCAGGTTTTTGTGCTGTGTGACAGTATTTCAGTGATCTCCTTTTTAAGTTTAACAGTGGATCTCTTGCTGGGAGGGGTTTTGCAGCTTTGGAATCACATATCTGTTTTATAAAGCTGTTACAATTTCCCAGTGTTCTCTACATCAGATGTGATTCTATGGGGTTTTGTTGTGGTTCCATCAGAACGACATTAAACAATAATTCCACCGCTTACTCCTACTCATCACTCCCCTTTGTACATCCAGGGCTGGCACTTGTTTTTGCCATGAATTTAAATAATATGATGAGCTGATTGGCCTCTGTGACCAACGGACTTAGCAGAGTCATTGTTTCTAAGGATGTGCTCCCTTCTGTAATTCTGGGCTATGTTTTCCCTCTGAAATCCGTACATTTGTTTCTCAGTACAACCACGTATATTTTGTTTGAATGGGTGCAGCTTAGCACACAACCACAACTCCTACTGCCTATCATTATTTGCAATTCTCCTAACTTCGTCCCATGTGCAAATACATTGTCAAAGATTTGTGTTTACCTTTCTAAATACTGCTACTCCATCAGCATTCCTCCAGTTGCTTCAAACTTCTTCAGGAAACTACAAGATGTTTTAGAAATTCACATTGCCAAGCTATACAACCCTGTGACCAGAGATCTTTTTTCAGACAAGTTTGGTGACTTTGCATTATTCAAAATATCCACGTGGCAACAGACCTACCTGTGAATATCTCTGCCTGATTACACATTGATTATCATAACTAAGTTCTTTTTGACACTTCTTCAAAACTTGCAACATACATTGACTTCTAGCTATTTCCTTTTTTCCACCCCCTGCCCTTTTCCTGTAGTTTTCTTTGTAGAACCAGTAAAGACCCTGAGCTGCTGGAGACCTGTCTTAAGTTTTGATGTGGTTTGTTTCTTAAAGTGCACGTTAAGGACATTGCTGGAACTGAATCAGCTTTATGGGTTTCCTTTTACCTCAGAAGTCAGGGGCTCCCAATATTGATAGTCCAGTATTTTTTACTGTTTCTCTCCTCTCACCCCTCTTTATCTCCAGCATTGTTCTCCAGCGAGCAGCATGTCAGGTCTCCCACTCCTATGAAAAAGCTGACTGCCACATTGGACTGACAGGTCCTTTCGAAGAGGAGCTCCAGAAACTTCCTATTCTTCTTTCCTACGACCTGAATTCTAATCAGCTCTTACCTTATAAAACATGCAAGATGTGACTGCCTTTAAAGCTCATTTATATTATTCTTTGAGCATACAGTCTGCTGTTCTTGGTGCCTTCACCTTCTCCTAAAAATGTCAATCCCCCTCCTTTTTCTCTCCTATTACACGCATTTTTGGGTGCCAAAGAGTGCCTGAACAGATGAAGGACACGAAGGTTCTCAGTACAAAAGCAGTAAGTCTGTATGACATCTCCCAAATTTCTGTCAACATTCCAGCCATCAACTCTTCACCCTTCCCTCGTCATATTTGTGGGAAGGCTCTGAGTGCCTTCAGCTCGGCCATCTTTCTAGAGCTGCCATCAAGCTGCTTCTACAATTCATGTCCCCATCCTACACAAATAGGTGTAAGATCCAATTTTACTCTCAAGAGAGTTAAAAACTTGTTTCACATTCTCACCACCTTTTGCAGACTATTTAAATTTTTTGACTGTGACTGCTTGGATCCTTTTAAACTGTCATGTAAATTATCTTCTTGTTTCACTGATCTAATCACAACACTCATCCAAAGCCTCTGAGCTTTCACTGTGCCTCTGCAACAGACACCCTCTGCTCTGTCTTTATAGCTGTTCATAGTTCAGACCAGCCCCATCTAGAAAATAATAAATATCTGAGGCTGATCCTAACAAATTACTGGTGTGTCTAGCTGGTACTACTAACTCCTCAGTTTCTAACCCAAATATCCTTCCTCCCTCCCCCCTCTTCCCTGCCTTGTGTCACCCTTTCTCACAATAACAGATACCCCCCAAAGTACCTGCACAGACTAAGACCTACCTCATATCCAGCTTTTCTCTAGCAAATACGTAAACCCTCAATTCCTTTTGCTTTTTAGCTGGAGGAGCCTCAGATAGTAAAGGCTCTCAGACCCTCCTTACCAGAAATCTGAACTAAGCTTCTACCTAACTGAGCATGACATGTCTCCCCACTGCCTTTTTTTCTCCTTTTTCCATCTGGCTAGTCTAAGAATACTTTTTGTTGGCATCCAAGGTTGAAAAAAACCTGAAATACTTTGGCAGTGTCAATAATCAGATCCTTACTTTACTCTGAGAATTCTAAATAAGAAAAAAAGGATTTTTATTAAGAACCATGAAAAGCAGAGAGCTAACACTATCACTTACTTGTATAAGTGACAGTTTTCTTCCAACTTCAGCTTAAGTAAACTGATGAATTACATGCTTTAATGTTAAAAGCAGGACTAATCTTTAATGTCAACAGTACAACCAACGTCTATAGTTTAAGGGTAACCAGAGAATAAAAACAGTTTATGAAAGAGAATTTTTCTGGAGTAAATGAGGAATACGTGACTATTTCTGTTGAGATACACAGAATACGCCAAACAGAACTGTCATGTATGTTTTAAATGGCCATTGCATAGGCAAATCATGGTAAAATAAGAGGATAAAAATCCATCTTGACTTGGACACAGAGTCACAGACAAGGGATGATGGCAACAATTACTGAGGAGAGGAGGTTAAAGATGTTGCCAAATCCCTGTTGCCACCTTCTGTCATTTTCTGCATCACGAGGTGGGGGAGCAGCAGCTACACTGCTGTGCAGCCACCCATCCTCCCCCATCAGCATCACAGCTGCATACTGCTCTGAGAAAATAAACATTCATTCCCCATAAATAGCTGACTTCCCACAATAATACAGAAGTTCAACCAAGCAGAAAGTAGCTTTGCCCTTACGTTAATTTGTGGCTATGCACTATGTTTTCATTTTAACAGGAATCTCATAGATCAGGGTCAGAAAAGAACATTGGTATCATAGATATCATTGATCAAGCAAGTCCTTAGCTCCAAGTGTTAGATCTTCAGCATCTACACAAAACAGACACAAAAAACATTAACCAAAGTTGCCTCACACAGTTAATAAATCTTTAAATGATCTCATGAAATGATGTACCAACTACTCTGGAAAGGATTCAGCCATTCTGGAAAGCTAGAAGTAATTCCATTGGAGAAAGTTTTCTATGATAGTTATCAGAGGACTCTGCAGCCAAGAAGAGCCTCTTCTGGATGCAGGGCTGCCCCCTTTATTCACTATTTACAGTACCACTCATCCTGTGGTAAATCACACCAAACATCAGGTGAACTCAGATGTTCTTCTACTTCAAACTTTTTTTCAAGTTTTCTGAATTAATGAAGCAAAGTCATCTGTTTCTCAGTAAATTAAGAAACTGCATACTTTCACTTCTCATGCCACTAAAAATGCTCAACTGTTTATTACCTCCAGACCACAGAAATTATGCTTTTTAAACACGTTCCCAAATCAAGGTGAAAGCTTGACTGAAAGCTGATAGTGACCTATTATTTGGTTAAAAAAGTAACCATACTGAATGCTAAAACCAAACAAGAGACTTATTTCACTGCTCCTGAATAATGGGTATTTTTGAGGTCAGATTCTTGTAAATACTCCGAAAAGTAGATTTGTATTACCACATGCCATTATCCAAAAGTACCCGTTAACAACCCCGTGTGTAGCAAACCCTATACCCTGCAGCCCTGCCCTGCTATGCAGCTAGTTCTCACATAAATTTAGACATCATACACTCATCCAGCCTCAAGCCAGCACAGCAAATGGACAGCAGACAACCCACATTGCCATCAGCTTCATGCTGTCACACAGAACACATGCAGCAAGAAGCAGATCCCTGCGCCACCTACTTTTTGTCTCAGACAAAATAATTAACCCAATTATTTGAGCTGACTACAGTTTTTCCTAGATAAAGAGCAACTTTGACATATTTTTGAAATGTGTGCATGTAGCAGCATGTGTATGGTAGGCACAAAGTAGCTTTCCTGTAGAAAGGTTGTTTTCCCAACTCCATAATGGTTCAGATAGGTCAGGAAAAGGAGGAAGCTGTGCTAGACAGAATTTGCCTCAAGACTGGATGATGCATCTCAAGAATTGCAGCCACAAGGTGTTTGAGTTGGGATTAGGGAAGGCAAAGAAATCTGCAAGTTACTTAGAGGCAAGTGCAGTTTGGGGATCATCATCTTGTCCTGGCCTCCTCCTTTTTGATTTTTTGTCCATTTTTAAAATGCAAAGTTCCATTTTAAATAAGCATCTTTCTAGAAATGCACTTATCTGGTATTATTAACAATTAACCTGTAAAAGTTAAGCAATTATTTCAATAAATATCCCCCTTACTGCAGGTCATCTCTCAAAATTCAGGAGAAATATTACTTGGATTATTGTACAACAATAAAATCCAAAAGATACATAGTCTTTGCTGAGCAAGCTAAAATGAAAATGGGTAAAGAATCCAAATTTATTCCTCAAGCTGTGGAAAACCAGTTGAAGACAGTCACAGATATAACGTTGGTATGTTAATTATATCATGTTATTAAATTTTGAAACACAACAGAAATCAGATACAAGCTTGCAGAGGGGTTCTTCTTTTGATTTGCGTACACCATGATAAGAAGAGCAGTATCTAAACTCAAAGATTACTCATTTTTACCAGAGCTGGCTTGGCAGGAAGCCACACATGATCTCCAGCCTTACCAGGCTGGCCAGATGCCAACCAATTTCATGGCTGAAAAACGCAACGATGAACTGAAGCTACTTCCTGAAAACCCTGACAAATAGAAAGATAAACAGACTGTCCTACCACTTCTATATTTTTTTCCTAGCACTGAGTGTGGGTTTCCACCAGTCCAGGCAACATTAACCTGTGGTCCAGCCCTGTATTGAAACATACACCAGCACAGCTCTAGTCATCCATGAGAATGAGAACTGTGAAAAAACAGAGCAGATCAGGAAGGGGTACAATCACCAGGCCTAAAAGTTCCCTAAGTCAGAAGCACTTCTTAAATACCATCAAAACCTCCAAGTCCATGAAAGCATTCTTCCATGTTTCCTTTTCTGTTTTGCTGCCACCAATAAGCTGGAAGATGTGTCTGTAAGGGTGTTGATCTCCCCTAAGAACACCTTCAATCTCCCTGTTGGTTCAGCAAGTCACAAGAACAGCTGGGAAGGAAAGAAGAGACAGTAATGGAATTCACCTTGCACTAACTGCAGCTTTCAAAAGAAGAAAACAGAAAATTAGAGACAGAAAAAAGAATAAATAGGACAAAGACTTCCAGGAGCTAACGGCCGAACAAGAACACGTTTTTCTGATCGAATGAACAACACTGATGGGGTGGGAGCAAAACAAGAAGAAGAATACTTTCTAACTTATGTCAGCCTTATGAAAAGTTCACCAGCTCTCCACTGCAAGACCTCTGCTATCCTTGTCACCAGTGAAGAGAAGCAAGACCATCTGAGGAAACCCCTAACTCAGCACAATGCATGTTCTCACCCATAGGAGGGTGACTGAAAAGCTGAACAGCTACAAGTCTTTGCTCCACTTACACTCTTGTGTGCTAGGTGAGAGAATTTACTTTTACCAACAGAGGTTGGCCAGGGCACAGCTGGCATGTAGCAAAGATATGTCAGTGACTTCCATCCGGGGATTAATGGCTTTTAGCATGTCAAATTGGCCTTCTTACAGCATTATCTGCCCCTGCATGTCTGTGTGCAGAAGGTAGAGAATTAAAGAGATGAAGGATTACTACAGGAGATCAGAGATTTTCAATAATGTCTGGCCTCAAGGAAAGACTGACCCATTCTCCTGAACTCTCCATTCCTCCTTTCAATTCAGATTCTAGTTTTAGGTCTATTCAAGTTCCCTTCCCCTGCCCCCTGACTCCTGTTGAACGCATGTGTGTGAACACGTGGATGTGTTTATTTTGAACATTTCTACAGACTCTAGATTTCATACACTGAAACTAAGGCAATTCTCACACCAACCATGATCTGATACTCCTCATTCAATGAGTTGTAAAAGTTAGGAGATGTTTACTGCATCATGACACAAATCTGATTTCTGGTAACAGTGCAGCAAGTAGACTGTAGCAAAAAGATTACTCACAGGGATAGAATGCCCAGACAATGTATATTGTGTATCCAAAGTATGGACTAAAATTATTCTGTATCTCCAAAAAAAAAAAAAAAAAGAAGAAAAAAACCTATCTTCTATGGATCCCAAGCTCTCCAAGCAGAAGTCAACTCTGTGATAGGAAAGTAGGACCCACAATTACATAAGAAAAAGCTTCACCTTCACTGGCAGTAGCTCAAAAAGACTTAACTCTGTATAGCACACATCTTACTCACAGCCATCAGGTGGGAAAGCTGTGATGGATCACATAGAATTGCAGGACCTACTCTTGCAGCAAGATGAAGTACAGACTGTCTGAAATTCCACATGGCAAACAGCAGTCATCCTGATCTTCCCCTCATGACTAACATTGGTGCACTTATTTTGTGACAGCATAGCTGTGTTCTGCTCAGCTGTTAACAATAGCTTTGTAAGCAAGTGTTTCAGGGCCTTATGGCTTTTTGATATGCCTGTGTAGCTGCTTTTCTTTCCATTTCCCCTACTATGTGCCAGGTTACAGAAACACTTCCAAGCAGCAAATTCAGAAATAGAAAGAGTTCAAGGCCAGGTTTCACACCTGCAACCTTGCAGTTCTGGGCTGTTTCAGCCCTGAAGACCAGTCTCATTTTGAGTCCAAGGCTTCCTCTAACATCCAGGTTTTCTGTTCAGTAATTTCAAAGTTTATAATTTTTTACTTGTGTTTGGAGCAGGAAGGGATGCAGAGGGGAGTAGAGAGAGGGGATATTACTATGTAGCCATTACACAGACCACATTTTACTCTGATAAAGTAATTTAATTGAATGCCACAGTAATTCATGAAAATTAATTTATCATCCAAATTAAGGCACTGTCTCACTCCAATCCCCACAAAAAAAAAAAAAATCAAGAGCAGCTACTCCTATTCAACACTAACATACCATTCATAACTGTGCTTCCCTAAATACTTCAAAGGGCAACATAAGCACAAAGTTTTGAAAGGTTAAGTAGCAATTATAATTTTTATTTCTGTTTGAATTCTGCAGAAGAATCTGTTTTCTAAATTACCATAAATATAATATTTTGTTTACAGCAGCAGCAAGCTATCACAAACAGCCCATATGATTCTAGAGTGGGGGGATAGGACACAAATGCCCTAAAAAAAGAACAATTCAGCCCCCCTTTGATACTAACATGCCATGTCCATGTATGCGCCAAGGAGAAATTTTGGCACCTAGAGGGTATTCAAACAGAATAAGGCATCAGCAGGCCCCGTGGTTTAAGATGTATATTCTGGTTTGTTTAGAAAACAAGCTGCTCTGTAGTTGGACAAAGTGCTACGCGTGACCCGTTTCTTGACTCCAGGTGTGACTTATGCAACTCGTGCTGATTCTCTGCTCATCCTGGGTGGATTGCATTACACTGCCTACCTTACACAGGACTTTTCTTCCCATATGGCTCTAACAGCCCTGCAAAATTGTTTAATGATCTCTAAGTCTCTGGCACTGAAAAAAATTTAAAAAAAAGAATGGAACAAACAAGAGACATCCCAAACCTGTTGCATTTGTTAAAAGACAATAAAGGTACAAAAAATCTAAATAAAATTGTAAGGGAACAAAATCTGAAATCTGCATTGCCATCTAGGAGAAATGTAAACAGAGATATCCTCTGATACATACTGACTGCCCAAATGGAAATTAAAGACCCAATGACATGTTTAGAACAGGATAAACAACTCCCAGTTCTAGCTCCCAGTTCTGCATAGAGGCAGAGAGACAATGAAAAGTCATTTGTACATAGCTGAGACAGTAAGTCACAGGAGTTTCTGCACTGCTGTTCACTCTAAAATTCATTCAGATAGCGAAGAGGAAAGAAGTAAGTAATTTCCATACATTTTAAAAACAGCAACAAAAAACTCAAACAAACAAACCAAACCCACCAAAAACCAAATCCCAAGTCTTCATTTAGAAGGCTAGAAAACTCTGAAAATGATCCTAATTTAAATCTGAGACAAATCTGGATTTTGCTGAAACGAGAACTTTGGGTCTAGGCCACATATGAAAGTAGCTCAGAGTTCCCCATTAGGTCCAGTTCTACTTGAGATACTAGGATGTCAAAAAACTTTGGAGTGAAAATTTAGTAACTGGCTTACCACAGAGCAAAGAAGTAAGAAGTTGAAAGAAAAACAGACAGCATCATCTGTGACTTAAGCTGGTCTTTCAGGAAACAAAGATCCTCATGGTAGTAAACATAATCCTCAAATTATTTGCAAATAGGTTTAATCATCTAATTGCCATGTACAAGGAAGGAAAATCTATGCACTATCAGAATTCAGGACAGCTAATTACTAGAAGGCAAAATAAAGATTTTTATCAAACACAGTGTGTGTTCTTCAGCTATTATATCTATCAATATTTATATATCTTACAGCCCTATCTGGGTGGTTGCTGCATACATTTTGAGTGCAGTCAAGAAGCTTCTTGACTGCAAACGTGCTTTTAAAAAGAAACCTGGCCCGAACCCTGCATTTCCAATTCAAGCAGTGGATTCTGAAGCCTGTTAACTCCCTGGAGCAGCTGATAGCTAAAGACTTGTTTCCGCTTTTCTAACAATTTCCTGGTTTGCATAACAATCCTAAAAGAAACACGCTCAAGAAGTTTTCCAGCACAGAGAGATTTTGTCTCCAACATAGTTCTAGTTTCAAGGCCTAGAGAATATTTATATACAATTATAATAACTTCAGAGATATATTTGTCTACAATATATTTACATATAAATATCTATCAGCTGCTTGTTTAAAACAAGATTATGTTAATTTTGCCATATCCAGGAAATACAAAACACTGGCTTGTGCCTGGTGCTTTACTCATGCCATTGTGAATACGGGGGGGCGGGGGGAGGGAAGGGGTTTAATGTTTAATTTCCTGTTAAAAACACACACAGGATAAAATCTTCCAAAGAGCAGTTATAAAACATGCATTTGTTAGCCAAGAAACTAGGTAAATATGGAATGAAGCCCAGGCTCACTTCTATTCCTTCACCTCCTCTCCAAAGAAGAAAGCGACTGAAGGCCACGGAGCGCATTTGGAGGCACTGAGCTCTGCTCAAGGACTAGATAATTCATGAGCCTGGCTGATCCACACAGCCTGCAGCCACTGGGGCAGTGGCTCAGAGCGTGCAGTGATGCAGCTGGGCTGGAGGCTGCATGTGCACGGCACACGTGCCCGAGAGCCATTGTCCCAGCTAGTGACCACTGTCCTGACACAGCTGGCTGGCTGAACAAGGAAAAGAGCCATTAGCACGTGGCCAGCAGCTACCAACAGCCTGAGGATCCTGCTACCTTTGCTCGTGGCTTTACAGAGCACAGAGGGTATTTTTTCAGCAGTTACAAGGGGAAATGTTATTGCCAGACCCTACCGAAATTTCACCTGCAGCGGTTCAGTCCTCACTACGGTTTAATGTGTACCATGATGTATTAGGCTATTCTGCAGTTCAGCCCACTACAACTCCCAAACGAGCACCCAAGTTCTTCATGAAATGTAACTATCACAGCCTTTAACAATCCCAGATCTTTGCCAAGATGCCCAAATTAGACAAGAATACGGACTGCATTTAGGCAAAATAGAATCTTTATAACAGTTTTCAATGGTAACACTGTATTTTTGGGTCTTAGAATAAAAACAACCCACCAAGTGCTTTCTGTCTGCTGTGTTTGGGTCCAAGTCAACTCCTCAGTGCACACCTTGCTCCACGGAATTGGAGAAGTTGTGGTACTTCTTGCATCCTGCTAGGATTCACATTTAAAATTAGATGTAAACAGCTCTGTGAGTGGTTTCAGTTTTGTTTTGTTTTTCAAATGAGGATAAATTTATTATTGCAGATATAGCTCAAGAGCTTTCCTAGCTTTTGGGAGCATATTATTCAAATTAACACAGCTTAAGCTCTTTAAGCAGATACACCTTAAATATCTTCTAGTCAAGGCATTTAGTTTCACATTTGATGCAAGAAAGACAGACATAGATTATGCATCTCTCTGGTGACTCAAATCCGATGGCAGGAATGCTGAGTTTCTTGCTGACTCTTCGCAAAACTGGCTTTGAAACTATAAACAGTCCTGAGTTTATTTCTAAAACCTGCACTTAACAGCTGTCGTAGGTATTTGTGTTCCTGCCTTATGAAATCAACCACTGTTAACCACCAATTTAGCAAGACTTCACCAGCAAATCTCTTACTACTGCATGAGTTCAAAACCTTCCTGTTTATTTTCACTTGCTGTAACTGGACTTTGTGCCCTGATCCCATGGCCCTTCACGTGAAAAGACAATTGGCTAAAAACATGAGGAGAGAGAAAAGGAATAGGGTGGAGAAAAATTGTAACACAAAGTTAGCCCTGATTTGCCTCCTCTGTACTGTACGTAGCCCCAAGCAATGAAATTTCAGGAAAATGATTATGATTCTGGCCAACAGTCAGAATATATAAGATGTTATATACCCTTTGCCTCATTGTATGTTGCTACTGCAGACACCATGCAAAAGGAAGAATTTTTTTTTTTCCATGGCTTTTCAATGGTAAGGCAAGTTGACAAGTATTTACTGCTTGTTAAAGCAAGGTATTAAAGATTCAAGTGAAGTACTGGTATTCTCCAGTGCAGTGGTGACCTGAGCCTTTAATCCAGATGAATTTAACTGTAAAGTGCATTAGCTCTTCTCATAAAAGATTTGCTTTAATTTTAGTTCTCTCTCCATTTATCTTATGGCTGTGTAATCTTCAGTAGAGGTCAAAGAGATTTCCCCAAAGAAACAGGAGCTGCTTCTTTTTTAGAGGAGAAAAGCATATTTAAGACAGTCCATCCTACTTTTAAACATAAGTCACAGGACAGTACTCCCAGCTGTCCTCTCTCTGTAGCTCTCCTTGCATGCTCCAAAGCAATTAAACCAGTGTGCATGTGCATCCACACACGTATACAAATGAAATACGAAATGAAAGCACCTCCTGGAGATCGGATACACAGCCCATCTGATTCAAGGACTGAAGTTATCACTAACATCTTACCATCATCCAGCTCCAGGCAGAGATTGTAAACAGCCAGAGGCCTCTTAATACGCTGTCCTTGTCTTCTTGACTGCCTTGGTGGGGCATTTGGAGGAGATACTGACATAGAGATTGGCTCAGGAAAAGTAGCATCAGGCAGGGTTTTGAAAATCTGCAATCAAGAACACAAAGGGTGTTAATTATTTATCATGAAGAGCAACCTGTGCAATGCAACTGTAAACCATTATCAAACAACATTTGTTTTGGATTTCATTCAAAGCAGACAGGAGCCAAAAAATCCATTCCTTCAAGTTTGGGAGTATGCTGTGGGTTTTTAATGAGTGCTTTTAAAATAAATAAATAAATAAATAGATAGATAAATATAATATGGAAATAACCAAGAGCACTGTCTACACATTAACCAAGCTGCCAATCAGTTAATTCAAATACAAAACACTTGCAGGCACACTTACCAGCTAGGATGGAGGGGAAGGAGAAAACAAAGGATACTAACTTAGGAACCAGTAACCAAAATGCTTATAGCTTTAGCTAGAACTTGTAATTTTTCCAGAAAGGCCATCTTGTCATACCATTATATCAGCCATTTTAATTAAAGAAACACCACACTCTTGGAGAGAGCAAGGGGAAAATTTTGTGGGCAGCGGTTTTTAGTGAGAAATACCATAGTAACAAACCACATGAGAATTTATTCTGTTAACTATTGCATATTGAGACAATTTTATATTAAATACTGACACTCACAAAGGTCATATAAAAACGATTGCATTTCCTGTCATCATTTTATCTTTTGAGTCATGACCATCAGCATATCACCACTCCACACAGAATAACACATCATTTCTCTCTGATTTAACCAACAGCACAGATTCCCTGTACCTGACAGCACTTTAACTGTCACACAAAGGGTACAGTCTAACAGTGCTGATTTGCTACAAGAAATTATCAGTGTGCTGGCACGCTATTTACCAGCAGCCTTCTACAGGTCATCATGGCATGAACAAATTGGTTTCATATGTATTTCAGCAAAGACAAAGCAGCAGATAAGGAAAAAATGCAAACAGAAGCTGTGTAAGAAAACTCCTGTGTCTGTACAGCACCTCTCAGCAATGCAACACAGCGATATAACAGGATATAATAGAACAATGTATTCTTGTACTCTGCAACTTTATAATATTTACTATAAAGATACGTGGCAAAGAGGACAGCTGTAATCAATATTTGAAGGGGGAGCTTTTTATGAAGTAGAAATTCACGCAGAAACCATAAAGGGACAACACAGGTAACACATTTTTGGATAATAACAGCACATGTCAAATGCAGCATGATACTAAAACCCAGACAGGTGAGAAATAATGCCATAAGCATTCTGTAGTGAGGCACTCAAAACACCATGTTAAAAGTACTAGAAACCCTAAATGCCATCATATCGTGGCCTGCCAACCCTGAATATTAATGTGCAGGAAGAAGATGACCCAAGATCTCATGTATGCATTGACTTAAAGCCACTTAATCATCACTTTTGTACTGGCAGGTAAAAGACTGTGCTGGTACAAAATCAAGAGAGGACATATTCCATGAAAACAGTGGAGAAATGATCACATTCCCAAAACTGGGCAGCAGTGGGCCAGAAGCCCATGTATGTTGTGCACAGGAGAGCTCCAGTGGACAGGAGAGATCCAGTGAATGTTGCCATGGGGGAGGTAAAAATGCTGTGATTTGAAGTTCCCCATCCCAGCGTTAGAAAAACTGTCTCTCCCTCCTTCAAATGCCTACAAACAAGGGACTACGAGAGAGTGCCAAAATAGCAACTCTCTAAAAACAAAATACTTACAAAGGAGAGGAAGCTGTCCAACCTGGTTCTCCCCAGTACAGACACAGCAGCACTCTCAGGCAGTGACAAAGCTCTAGTTGTGCTCAGAGTTCTAAAGCCATCTCTTAAAACATGATGCAATATATAATAATGAAATCTAATGTGCACCTCTCCATGGCACTTGGCTAACAGTACCACACTGCCCCCTTATGTGGAAATACAAGGCTAGATTGAGCAGGTTTAGGGATAAATATTTGCTTCTGAAAAATTCAAAGGTACCAAAACTTGAAATGCCATCTTTTCCATGGACTGAGCGTTGTATTTGGGCTCTCTGGTAAACAACTTTCTCCCAAGAGGTTTCAGCATGTTGTTTACCATGTCACATTCCACAGCCGTGTTTATTTCTACAGCCTTATCCATGGATCCCTGCTGAAATTAGTGTCAGTGAGAAGAACAAGTATTTCTCAGGAGTACCTCATAAGACATGAGCTTTCTTGGTGACTTGCACAGGTTGCAGTGAAATCCTTCAGTGTTTTTCACTTGTCTCTCACAAATATTTCAATATCCTCTTCCAAAACTATTAGCATGAGAACCTAAGAGTCACAAAGGCAAAAGACAAAAAGACCTTTTGCTCTTTCAAGAAGTTCATAGTTGCTTTCATCCCTACTTTGGTATCTTTTTTAGTCTTTTTAGTAGGAAAATAAACTCCAGCCCAGCCCTAACTAGACATTTTTCAGCAGCAGCAATCTCTTTCCATTACAGGCCAAAGCCTCAGCTCATACTACAGTTTTGCAAAGGAGAGCATCTGAAAGGCAAGAAGAACATCAACCTCTATCTTCAGAAGTGCACATAGAGCATTCAGCTTCTCTTTCTTGCTTTATTTTCACTCAAATAGACAAATGCATTTCACCATGGTTTGGATATTAGTCTGCTGCACTGATGGAAGCACTGTTAGATCTGCCTGAGAATGAGGGCAGGGAGACCTGCTTTATTTAAACTGTGGGGGGAAAAGTTGGTTTTGGTTTTACTCAGATTTGCTTCTAACCTTATTAACTATTTAAACATCATTGAAGTATAAATGTTTCATGGCTAATAAAAGATGCCAGCTGGGAGAGACCTGCTGTCAGAAGCCCAATGCATGTGCACAGAGGACTGAATTCATCTCACACACACACACAATATGAGCACCTGAAATGGCCCCAGCATCGCTGTGTGCTGGTCTTCTTGCACAAAAGCCTGGGACCACAGGTGAGCAAGTTTAGGAGTACTGTCCTGCACTACAAGCAGTTGCTATCAGATGCACGGCAAGGCAACCACACATATCCAGTTGGAGGGAAACTCTCCCCCAAGGAGGAACAGATTGCAATGTGCTATTCAAGAGATGATTGTTTTGCTGCTCAAAAAACCACGCTCCCTTAAGGTCAGATCTACCACTATAACTCATCTGGACTGCAGAAGTCACCACAGCTTAAACTAATTCCTGTAATAAAGACGAGAGAAGTATGTTTATTGAATTAAATCATTCTAGAAGCAATAAAAATACTACGCCAACCTCAAAGTTCCAAGATTTCACAGTCACATCAGTATTAACACAGTTTTTGAGACTGTGGTCAAACTGCATGAGATTTACAGACTATCAGTTGTCTACAAGTCAGTTCTCAAAAGGCATCCTGCTACTGACCTGCCTGGGAGTAAACCCTGAAGCTAAGTATAACAATTTACACTTGAAGACTAATATACGTAGGACTCAAAATTTTAATCCAGCAACAAATCCCTGTTAGTCAGTCCCAGAAACTCCACGATCTTAAATGGTTCTTTAGTTCTGATCCTATATGAAAGGAGAATTTCAAAGTGCGCACTGAATGAAGCAGAGGATGAATCTCCGAATCTGCAGTGTAAAAGTTACAACAAAAAAGATGAAACTCTGGTGAAACAATTTAAAACTCTGCTAAGTCTGACCTATTTCTCTCTATGCAGGAGTATAAAATGGATCCTTTACAAGGCTAAACAAACCACAAACTACCTTGGGCATACAGCACTAATAACAGCTCTGTCTAGAGCAGTGAGCCCAAGATCATCCCTACATATAACCATTCCAATTCCTAAATCTGTGTCCCAAAAAATCTATGGCAGCATTTCTTGAGAGTAATGAGCCAAATTCAACACATTATCGTACTGTATTCTACCAGCAGATCCACATGGCAGCAGCCCAAGGAATTTTGCCAGATTCCCCTTAATCTGCAACAACAGTGTTGGACTCTAGATCCTGAGCTCTTACGAGAGCCGATTTTAGGTATTCAAAAAACCCACGGCTGGGAGGATTTAACTTGGCCTATTCCATAAGTTCATGACTAGATGTATAGCTGTACATGGAAATGTAGATTAGATTCTGCTGCTACAAGAGAATACTGATCTGTTTGTTCTGGTCTCAAGCAGAACTAATTAATGAATTTCAGTATGTTTGCCAGGAATCAGTTTAGGAAAAGACCCAGACATCAGGTCATCTCTGTCTGCTTTGTTTCACTGGGGTAATTAAAATCTCCTCAAAAAATCTGTGGGAAGCAAACAGCAAGGACAGAGTGGGACGAAAAAGAGGGGAGAAAAAGGCTTAGTAATAGAGCTAATGAGGATAAATTTATAAAAAATCAGCTTAAAGCTGTGCCATGATTTTGTTGCAAGACAAAACCCCCATCAGTCTCATAACACCAACCACCCAGAACATGCATCCATCTCCTTGGAATACACAAACACAAACCAGAGCACCAGAAGTCACTGTGTAATGCAAAGGAAGCTAGAAAATGCAAGGTCATTCCAAATTCTCTGGAATTGCACTAGTGGGATAGGCTCCACTACTACATTCATATGTTGTAGAGGAGAGTATTTCCCACGACAAGAACAACGTAAATTTCCATTTGGGCAATTTCCCTCCAATACCAACTTGATTTGCCATTGTTAAACAAATGATACAAACACAGACACTTCCACTAACGTTCATTGAAAAATATAAAACACCATCCAGCTGTGGCACATATACTGCTCTCCCTTTATACATTTTATCCCTATGGTACTCCTTGCATTTCCACGACAACTGGCTATAATATATGCTGATCAAAGAATATTTCATACATTAGCAGTTAATGGGATAGTGCAAGAGGAGCTTATCACCATGGTCTTCTATTGACTTAGCTTCTTTTCAATGTAACACACACCCAATTCAGGTTCAACTCAGCAATCTGCACAAAACCAAAAATCATATATTTGTATTAGAGAGAAAAAGACTAAAGGAAAGGCCAACTGTCTTTGTGGTTCAAAGTGTGCTCTTACTCAGATAAATTTTGAAATTTTTTTCCTCTTAGGAAAATGAAGGCAATGGTCATACCATGCTTTTTGCCATTTTCTGAAACCAAAGCAATGACTTTTTTATGTCAAACTACAATTTTCCTGTAGATATAAGCATTTCAGAAATTGTAAAGGTGAAAATAAGCATCCTAAAACACTACTACAGTAGTTCAGCCACTAATTACAACCAGCAACCACTAATTGTACCCTAATTGTAATCCGTTTTTTAACAGTAAAAACCACATTCAATAACTTGAAAAGTTCTAGGGTTTTTATTCCCTATTTGAAGGGATTACGGAAGCTAATTGGAGTTATTAAAAGTTTAATCATAATAGAAGCTACAAAATATCAACTTCTAGAGAGCTAGGACAAAAGTTGTATTTCAGAACTGATTTCTGCACCAATTCTAACAAGTTTATAGAACTTCCAGAGTACTAAAAGCTGTTCAAAAAAGATCCTTTGCTATTGTA
>WAAE01010179.1:0-31023 GCA_013400495.1 Nicator chloris
AGAGGAAAAAAGGAAAAAAAAATACTTCACATGCTAATATAAGATTAAAGAAGAAAGCAGGGAAGAATACAAATTAAAAAAACCCAGATTAAACTGAACAAGATAATATTCTTTATTCCTTAATCTACGTGACCCTTTCCTAAGACTTTTCCTCAGTCTAGTATGGTGATCCTACTGGGTAATACAGTCTGCCAAAAAAAACTACTGCAGCTGAAGACAGAGAGAGCAGGATGGAAGTGTAAGAGTGAAGGCAGCCAAAAATCAGAAAACAGGAGCTTTCTGATTCGTGTTGGATGCTTTGGGACTCTCTAGCTGTCCTGCAGTGGCTGAGAAGGGCTGTCTGAGCATGAAGAGCTCTCTGGATTACATGACTCTCCTGCCCACTCTCTTCCAGGACTTCTGAGGTGTTTGTTGACATCACAGGCTGTGCTCAGCTCTGGGTTATGCTGTAATAAGCAGGGACTCCTGGCAATGCCAAGGCTGCAATAACAAGTGATTTATGACCATGTCAGTCCTCCTCTGGTGTTTTCACGGGATACACGTCAGAGGGTCCTGAAAGGCAAACCTGTAATCTTTAGGAAAATGCAGCAGAAATGCTAGGCTCTAGTACTGAGATACAAATTTAAGGGAAAAGGACTGGTGTGTTATGGTCTCTCCTGAGTTTCTGACCAATAGTAAAGGAGTGTCCATACATCACTAAAAACCTTGTGTACAGTGGTGCTTTTTGATGGTTTTTATTCCATGCATGGAAGAATCATCCTATGCTGAACTGATTTAGTTTTACTGAAGCACAGAGGAGTGTAAATATGAATAATAATTTTTATGACTCAGTGAAACATCTGTTGTTCTAATCAACAACTGAAGAGAATTTTCTGTATGAATTGATTATTTAATCCCTGAAATTAGAAGAGAAAACCTCATATTTCACATTATGGAACCTTACTGATTGTTATTTCAGCACTTATCTTTGCCTACTTATGATACAGATTCATGGATATCCTATAACTAAAGGAGTATGTGTAAGACCCTGAACATGGGTTCTGCCTCTGCTCTTGAAGTAATACACAAATTACTGGTTACTCTTTGACAAGAACACTTAAATTTGAGGAACCTGTACTGCAGCTTTTTAAAGAGTTTTGTAAAATATAATATGAATTTATAAACTGTGTCATACTTTCCATCAATTAGGTCATTGCTTCTTGCAACGTTACATGACAAGTATCATTGAGTTCACAGATATCTGTGTTTCTGAATCAGGAGACTGAGGTAAACCTTTCCAGGCAAGTCTGTCCTGTGCTGTACTAAAGAGAAGAGCACTTCCAGAGGACAGCAACACCCCCAGACCTTGCACAGTGCTGAAGGAGGGAGGCTCAGGTTGTTTAAATACAAACAGCATCCTGTTGGTTGAAATAGAAGGGCTCTAAGCAACTTTCCTAGGAAACCAGGGTAAAGTCCCTTCTTTGGACCATGTTTTTAAAAGTCACAATGTAAGTTACCATCTTTTGTAACTGAGACAACACTAACACAGGAGTTAATGAACTGGAAGTGACATAAAGCCTAAAGGGGAACATAAGGAATGCCAGATATCTTTAGAATAACATTCTTGAACTACAGGCTGCATATAATTTGTGACATCTGATCAAGCACTAACTTGATCAACTGTTTTCCTTTCTTTTCCATAGCACAGTATTTAGTTCTGCTCAATCACACCTGCACATTCCATCAGCCAGCTCCACACAGTTACAAGTTAGGAGGAGTGAAAACTCTGTAATGCTCAGATGATTAATTCACTGATTTTGAAGACTTTAGAGCAAAAGAGAAGAGCTGCATGGCCTGAAGTCTTAGTTCGAGACAAATGTGTCCGTTTCACTTTTGAGAAAATGCTCTTATGACATCATCTGTAAGCATAAAGCCCTCATATTTTGGCTGTATTTCTAGGATGATGCAGGGCTAAGAGTTTATGATGCAAGTATGTTAAATTGTTCTGTTTTAGAGGAATGGATTAAAGACACTTTGAAGTTTCTGTTTCTAGTTTATCTTCTATGATTCTGTGAGTGTTCTGATGAAGGTAGGGAGCACCAGATTTGTTTCTGGGTGGAGAGATTGAACTGGGAAGGAGAAAAATTTCTGCAGTACCTAAGACACATTCTTTCTTTTCATTTGAGATTAAAGTGGGGGGATAGAATCCTCCAAAATACCATTAAAATGAGCAATGTTTCTAGAGGCCAGCAGAGTGACTGCAAATGAGCTCTTCTGAGCTGACAAGAAACCGAGGCTAATGTCAGAAACTATTGATTAGGTTCTCGTCCACTAAAAGCAGTCTAACAGAACAATGGTGGGATCTTAGCATAGATAAGGTAGCTGTGCCTCTTAGCTGTGCCTCCTTAGATCAGCAGTTTTAAGTTTGGAATCTTTTTAAAGGCACTGTTTCATTTCAATTTTTTCTTTGTACGTGAACTCAGACTACAAAGGGAGGAGAAGGCATAATGA
Organism: Nicator chloris; assembly: GCA_013400495.1. Lineage (NCBI taxonomy): Eukaryota > Metazoa > Chordata > Aves > Passeriformes > Pycnonotidae > Nicator > Nicator chloris. The sequence continues at coordinate 2,491 of WAAE01010179.1, forward strand.
AGGTTAATGGAGCTCTCTGGGTTCATGCGACTCACATGAATTAGAAATAATTTACTAAGAGGAGGCTCACCAAAATCAAATCTAAAAATACTTCATGCAGAGTTCATAACAGACTAAATATCACTTCCAGACAGCTGCGATGTAATTTTGCCAAAATGAGATAAAATAAATGCCAAGTAAGTGTCAGAGTGAACAAAGGAAGGGTCCTTCCTGTGTCCCTTTACAAATACTTTTTCTTCCACATTATTCCTTTTGTAAATGGGGAAGGAATAAGAATGGAAAGAAGAAACATTAAAAACCAAAATGAGCTCTGGACCAGTCTTTCCCTTGTCTCATTGGTACAGGAGTATATACTCCTGAAATCTCGTAATCTGAAGTCAAACAGAACAAACATCATTCTCTCTCTTATTTTGGTGAACACTTGGAAGCATTATGAACTCAGCATCATATTGTGAGGTCAGCTGTGTGACTGCTGATGAAGAATGAGTCCTGTTCTTTTGTTCTTCCCACAGGGAGCTATAGAGAATTCAGAATAGGGAGGAATACAAGAGCAATTCTCTTCCCAAGATAATATGCCATTGCAAATGAGGCAGTGTGACAAGAATAGTAAATACATTCTTTTATTAATAGTAATAATTAACATCTTTAGGATTAAAGGGGGAAACAATTCTTTCTTTGTGCTGTTCATATAATAGTAAACCAATATAATGATCATTGAGAACTGTATCCCCAGGGCATAATTTGGAAGTAGATGACCTATATAGTTTCCAAAGGCTTTCTTTACAATTCTATAAAGAGAGAAAGAATATCTCACTTCATCTGGAAATGAGTTGTACTCTACTTGCTAGAAAAGCTTGAAGGCTTTGGAACACAATTTTCACTAAGGACAAGGGAACAACTTGTGTCACTTGGCAAATAATTCCACTGCACTTTCTTCTTTTCAGGTTTGGTCAGTAAAGAGTAGACTAATAGTCCACTGAGGGTTTCCTGATAGGGACCCTGTGGACACCCCATGGAAGGGAAAGCTGCCCCAGCAGTGCAGGTAATCACCCAGCTCCTAAGTGCAACAGGAGCTTCTCAGAGGGACTCCCCAAAACTGCTTCAAAAGGGTTAATCTTAGGTTATCCAAGCTTGGGTCCTTTAGTCAACCACGTTTGAATTCACAGAAAGTGTTTCAGTCTGGAAGAAGTCTGACTGAATTATTTTCCACTTCACTGTGTTTCAAATGTCTCCTTAATTTCTCTTTGATGATAATACTGATTTTAATTTAGGGAATTTAACCTAAGGATGTCAAAATATTGTAATGTGTTCAGTCCAGCCTAACAACAGAGGAATTCTAAAATCCTGTTACTTTCCATGTGACATGAAGAATGTGTGTTCTTGTCATGGATATGAGCCTACAGTTAAATTACTAAAACCCTGGAGTGACAGCAAGGGGGGTAGAACTGGAAGTGACCTCTATTGATTGTAATTGATTACACTGGTGGTGAAATCGAGCCTGTGAGGTGCAGATTTGGTAATAATTAAAATAAAACTTGTGTACAAGGAAGTAGCACATTTATCTGCTATTTCCCAGCCTATGGATAATTTAAATGCACGTGTGATACAACATCACATAAATGCACTTTGTTTCTAGATTGAGTACAATAAATGCTAAACACTAGGTAACAACATATTCTCTCAGGGTAAAGGTATATTAATAATGTGGAGCAACTGTTATGCAGAGCTAAATCTCTAAATTCTTACTCCATTAGACAGGATAAAGATTAAGAATTTTGTTCCATATTGCCTCTTTACTAAACTAATTACTTGGTTACAAGTGTGCATGGTAAAAGAAATTGTCTGTCACTGTGCCCAGAAAGAATGAAACCATTCTCTTCTTCACAGTCTGCTATTGCACTGTTCTCAAATTAGTCCCTTAAAATTGAGCTTAAAAACCCGCCCAGAAGTGTGAATTCAAACTACCATATCTGTGCTTTGTAGATATCCAGTCCTGGTGTTAGCAAAAAACGAAACAGTGTCTGCATGATAACTAATAGAAAAATGATGAGCAAAATCCTCCCTGAATATAAATGATGTTTAATTCCATAAACATTTCTGTGTATGAAATGCAGCTCTGAGTGTACTTTAACGTGGTTGCTAGTGATGACTGTAAGCATTAAATGTCACTGTATTATGCAAGTGTATCTGTCTTCTCAAAAATTAGAGAGGCACATTGTGTCTTCTGATACCTAGGACTAACCCTGAAGTGACTGTCTTCAGTATGGTACCTAGTTTAAACCCTAAGGATGTCACAATTTTGTTCTCTAGAAATTGCTTTTGCTCATTGGTTCATCAGACAAAGAGAATGAAGACACTCAAGATTTTCTTCTCTTTCCAAACATAAAAACCAACTATTGTTTAGGGTGGGAAAAAAGTCTTTATATGTGCCTGACCAACTCAGAGTAATCTGTAATAATGGATGTGTTTGCTGGAGTATGTTGGTTTATTTGAATGTTAAGGTTTTACCAGAATGAAATATTTATGGAGTTTTATTTATTTATTTTATTTATTTATGAACAGGGAGTAAATAGCAGCATGACTTTGCTAAAAAGGTTTCAAGGAGAGGAGGAAAGGCAATTAAGAATTCCACTACACAGAAAACAGACTTCTTTTTCGCATTCAGCCGGACTCCTCTGAGAACCTCTGGTGACAGAAATGATGCAAAAAATGTCTTGTTATTTCAGCTTAGGATTCCTTTAGTGAGGAGGAGGGAAGGAAGAAAAATGGGGGCAAGGATATTAAATAACAGCGGCCAGATCTCACTTTTTAGTGCTGTGCTGACGTCAGGCCCAGGCACAGCCAATAAATACTGGCTTGAGGATGGCAGGATCACTCTACACCCAGTAACACCACAAAATTACAACTGGGAATTTAGGTAGGACCAGATCTTCAACTGGTATAAATTGTTTGGCTTCTGACAGTGCTCAGGGGCTGCAGCATCTCTCAGTTATAAAGAGAGACCAGAGGTAAGGCCCTAAGTCAATCCTCAGCCTCTGGCACTGTTTCCCTGCTGCAGTGCAGACAGTGTTTGCAACTGCACTGATCCCTGTGCAGGAACACTGGCCTAGGCGTCCTAACACATTTTAATTGTACCTCAGACTCCAACACATGCTCTTTCTAGCTATAGAATAAGGAAATCTATTGAGATTGTGCTATACAAATCCCTCGTGAATCCCATAAAAACAGTCATGTTATTTGCCCTGCTTACTCTTTCTCATATGGAAGATTTCTTTTATTTCTTCCACAGTAATGTATCATATTCTCAAAAGACAAAACTCTGGACAGAAACTGGAACAGGATGGCTTAGCAGTTCCCAGAAACACAATAAAAGATAGGCCAGTTCAAAGCAAATTCACACACTGAATCCATTCATAATTGCACATTCACAGCAGGCCTCCAGAACAGCAGCAGTGCTATGTGTTAGCCTCTATCTCACTTTTCTCAGGTGCTGAGAGCCCCACTGCCTAGTTCAAAATAAACTGCACTGTATTCCCAATAATAAGGCTAAGTAGAATATTTGATCTAAACAATTTAACAAAATTAGCTTTCTCTTTTACTGGAATCAGTCTACAAAGAGTGCTATTTCCAGCAACATTTCTATAAATAATTCTTAGTGCTCAGCTATTTTATGAATAATTCACTAATCTGAGTGCTAAAATTTGTGCAACTTTGTATTGATAAGCCATTAATATATTGGTATTTCTTAAATGAGTACACAAATTTTGTTATCTTACACAAAGGCAAGTACAAATTATAAATGTGTATTCAAAATTATAGTATTCACCTAACATTCTGCTTCGACATTGATTTTGCTTGATAGCAATTTAGTGCAAACCATTTTTAACCTATATTTGTTTAAAAATTGGGATAACTATTTGTGGAAGATTTTACTTCTGATTTCTTTCCTATCTACTGAGGGCAGTGTGTTAGGAAATATTAATATTGAAGAATTTGTTTTTCCATCCTCATTTTCTTCATAGGCTTGTTGCACTGATCTCCTTGTCCATAATAATCTTCTGTCCACATGATCTTTGATGGGCCAGGCCTGCTGACCCAGCCAAAGGTATGGGAACATTCTAACAACTGATGGATGGGCAGAGGGAGGATTAGCCATAGGGCTTTCTTCAGGCACTCAGCAGTGTATTTTTTAATGAAATATATTCCAGTCCCAATCTACGTGGGTACCGTTAGGCTTAGTTTTAAAAATAGGTCAGTGCCATTATGAAAGACAAAATAGTCTTCAGGTATTAGCAGGTTTTTTCAGGTATTTCCATTTTCAGTGTTTCTAGGCTGTTCTCAGAAGAATTATTTATTTTAACCTCACATTGTATCATTTGGATTTCTTGTTATCTTCCCTTTTTAAGCCTATTCTTTCAATTTTTCAGAGTACCAAGCACATTTTTCACAATGTGTCCATTATTTAGCTTATTACTTTCATCCTTCTTTTCACTACAAACTCTCCATTTCACAGTGTTCATTTGAGGTAGATTTTACAGTTTATCCTGTAAAGCTCGTATCTTATGCATTTTTATAATGTATGTATTGTTCCAAATGACACAATTCAAAGTAGACAATTTTGGTGCCATGTGACACCAGAAGTTGTTGTCTCAAGGGACACAGTGCAGGTGGTCTTGCATACAGCTTTGAGTTGGATTTAGAGCTCACTTTCCAGAGTCAGCAGCCTGCATCCACAGTCAGGCATTTAAGGGTTTGTTCTGAATCCCCCATTACCTCCAGTGTTATCTTTGGTCTTTCAGCCAGTTACTCTTCAAGGAAGCTCATCTCCAAGTAGAGTGTTGTAATGAACAGATACCATGGCACTCACTTATCCTGTGGAATCAGCCTTGTCACTTTGTCAGGCAAGAATTCCCCCAGCGTCAGTGTCTGTGGGTCTGAGTGCACTGGTCCTAATGAAAACACAAGTGCAAAGCCCTACTGACTGGAAATGGGGAGGACATGCTCTGTTTGGTGTGAAGATGTCTCTAATAGGATGTTGCCAATTTTAAAATGTTCTGAATTTAAAGAGTTCAGTGGAAAATGCAGAGACTCTGAAGTAATATGACTGATCTCCAAATGTGACTCGTCTGACTGATATTATTTTTTAAAATAATTAAAATAACCAAGTAGATTATTAAAAATATTTCTTTCCCTAATGTTTAAGTTGATGGTGGTAGGTGGGCTGATCATTAGTTCCTCACGTTGCAGTCAATACTTTGTTCAGACAGACTTGTGTTATAAGAGGCCATCCCAAAGCAATAAATATATAAAAAATGGCTCCTTTAGGCCGTGGTAGGTTCTTTACCCTCCCTTGCCTCCACTTCCTGCCCTGCCCAAAGCCTGACATGAAGCACTGTAATTAAACTGATACTAATTGGAGTAACTGATCCAGAATTTGGATATATGCCCCTGGAAGGATAGCTGAAAGTCTTTCCAGTCCAATAAACAAGTTACTGGATCTGTCTGTTACCTACTTTTAAGTAAAATCAAACATATATGAGGCATGAACTACAATCATGTGAATTGTTGTAAGTCTGGGATATTTTTCCTAGGTAAACAGTGCATTTGGCTTGACATGCTCTTATTTGTAGCTCAGAGGAATTAATTTCAACTATTATTAAAGAAAATAGAAATAATAAAATCCAGCATATGAAGTAATACAGAAGGAATCTGTCAAAACTTAGCAAAATTCTAAATCTCTCAAAGCCAAAAAGTATCAAAAAGATTCCTGGAAAAAGAAGCCATCCTCTAAGGAAAACTGAATGGCAAACACAAATCCCTAGCTGTTAGGGGGATCTCTAAGGGATGTATCTAGTCAGAAAGCATTCCAAGATTGCAAACAAGAATCATGTGGGTACAGAATAACAATCAGCATTTGGAGAGAGAAGAAAGGAGAAGCCTAAGGACTTTGGTATTAAATTAGCTAATGATAGCAGATTTTTTGCAGAGGAAGCAGAAATACTAGGAAAAAAAAAATCCCATTTATTAGCTTCATAAAATCTGCCTCAGTTTGGGAAACTAATGGTGACATGATACAGTAAGTCATTAGAAATATGAGAAATTTATGACAATGGATAAACAAAGAGTGATAATTCAACACAAAAATATTTGCCTGAAAGAATTGTTTCTGAAGGTAGGGGCCCAGAGGGACTAGAAAGTGAAACGGTAACATTGGTCATTCTTAAGTATGAGAGGATACTAAACCCAGAAGGTGACAAAATACAAATACCATATATCCAAGAATGCTAATGAGAACGGGAATGCGGGTGTTGGACGATACCTAATTACATGTGGTTTGGGAAAATTCTGCAGGAGAAAAGATGCAACCTTGTGTCTATTTAACAGAAGAACTGGGCAGTTAGGGCTTATCAGGCATATTTTTCAGTAATGAGCATCATTCTTACCATCCATGGAGAAAGTGACTTGGGGAACCACATGAGAAAACCTGAACTGTTTTCAGGGTGTGAACAAAGGTCATGTCCCTTGTATAGACATGGACCCACTGGCCTAATCACTCTTAACCTAATTTAATTTCTGTGGTATCTAAGTGGGATAGAACTATTGGCAACAGCAATTAATTTTATTCCTGAAAACACTGGTGAATGTAATATGAATGCCAATAGCATCTGGGTAGATTTTTCTTCTGTATAAACAACAGTGGTGACCTTAACCATTAGTGTAGCTTGCACACTTGACAAATCTATAACTGGGCAAATTGGAATACTTCAACTACTGCCAATATTGCAGTATCTGTGAAAATCCCTTTTCCTTCATTTCCTCAAAAAATTTAAATTCGAGTCTGTCCTGGGGTGACTTTACGGTGCTTGTATCCCCAGCTGTCTGTTGTGTTTATGCGGGGTATTCAGCTCTGCACCTTTCACACTGGTTCTGAGAGCGCAGGGGCAGAAGCAGCGCCGTTTGTTCTCAGCCCCGCACTCGCTGCCCCGCGCCCTCCTCCCGGGCTGTGCTGTCTGCAGCACGGACAGCGGGACACAGCTCGCCCCTGCTCTAGGCAGGTTTTAGCAACTGAGGCAGAGAAGTTCCCTGGGCTGTGGCTTTTCTTTTCCTTGGAACTGATCAGCCTGCTCTGGACTGAACACCCAGACAAACACCGGAGCTCACGCCTGTGGCCCATCAGGGCCGGGGTGCGGCATTTTCCAGAGCAGAGGGACGGATGAGAGACTGAGCGACCCAGCTACAGCCCACAACAAGGACTTTCTCAGTTTGCCACCTCTACAGAACAGCGAGAGGTTTTACTGTTTAATATTACTCATTTTTTATGCTTGTGAATACCTGTTAAACAACATTTTTTCCCACTTTTCGCCAAGGAAGTCTTTTCCCACCAGTAGGGGGAGGGGCCGCTTGAATCTGCTTTCTTGAGGGACCCTTTTGGAAGTTTCCTCCCAAATTTGCCCTAAACCAGGACAGAGGCTCTCTGGCTTGCCCTGTGGCTTCTTGTACAGGCTTCTTGTACTTCTCTTATCAGAGACATCAGGAAGCCTGATGTCATTCTGTCTTCTTTTGGTTTTGAAATCTCCAAAGGAAGAATGTTTCTTCACTTCTCATTCAGGCTGGAAGAAACTTACACTGAGCCAACACAGTCCTTCTCCTTGTGCATCGTATTCACCAGGATAATTTCATTGTCTAGTCTGACATGTAGAGGAACAGATCTGCCTGTACATCCCTCCACACACAGATGATGCTGAAGGAGTTGGAAGAACAGATGAGTGGCATTTGTGGTCATCCTCATGTGCTGCTCTCTAAAGCTCAAAGTGGGAGGAGGAAGAGGGGGAAAGCTAGCACTGACTGAAATATAAAGGTGTTTTGGGAACAAGAAACTACTTCTCTGCCTGCTATAAAGTTGCACAATCTTGTTCCTGGTGGTGCTCACATAATCAAGTTTTTGCTTCATGAAATACTTTTAATGATGACTGAGTGTTTTAGTCAATGCAGTTTTTCTTCTAAGTGCTTGAGATGAGCAAGACCACCGTAGAGAGGGAGAACGTTGTCTCTAAGAAAGATAAACACCATGGTCTAAATAAATGGGGCATTCTTAGAACACTGATTCAGTAAATATTTCCATTCAAAATTTTCTTCATATGCATGCTCTTTTTCACTAACAAATAAGAGCCAAACTATATATATATATGTGTGTGTGTGTGTGTGTGTGTGTGTGTATGTGTGTATAGGCTAAAGTTGTATTTTGCTGTTTTAAAGAAAGGACAGAACATTGCTGGTGTTGTGAGATCTCACAGAATGGTAACAGCAACCATTTAAAGCAGGGTACCGTATGTAAATGCAAGGCCAGTACCCAGAACTTTGGATACACTTACTTTGCTCTATCACCACAGTGAAGATATTCACTTGACATTCACTGACTTGAACTTGAGCAGCAGATGTATGTGGTTTTACGAGAAAGCAAGTCCAGAGGGCAAAGATCAGCAAAACACAACTACAGCACAGAAACTGGAGCTTCTTGAATTGTGCTGGACAGACTGCTGATCACAGCAAGATGTATGGAAAGGAAACAAGTTAGAAATACATATTTGTATCATCTGCTAATATGGAAGTATTTATTTTAGCAGTGTCTGCAGAACTGGCACAGCAGAAGGTCATTAAAAATTATTTTTATAAACTTTCTCTTGAAAAGGATCAGAATGCAAATCAGCTATTTAACCTTGTATGAGCCACAGCTGATGGATTTTTTGATGTCATAAGCCAATCTGTTACATCAAAGAACGTAGGATTATGTGACTCATATGTAACTTCAGGGGTTTTAGATGAAAATTCAGTAGAAGGGTAAAGACATAGCCACTCCTACTATTTACATGCCCTCCTACCTTAGAGGAACTTGTTTTATTCTTTGCATCTTTGCATATACTGGTTTGAGTGTATTTTTCAGGGCCAGGAGACTTCTGTAGGACTGAAAACTCTTTTGTGTGACATAGTACAGAATATAGCTTCCAGTTTACTCATTTGCCTTTCCAGCTACATTTTTGCATATCTAGTTTAATGGCACATGTTACTGTATGTACATACTGTTGAGCTTGTTGAATAGTAAAATCTGTATTATTTTAATGTCAACATATTAATCACAAAGAAAAGAAGAGCACTTGCAAAATCTTTGTTGGAGACTGAGGAGGTATCTAGAAGTCAATAAATTCCTGCCTGTTACATGGCAGGCAGAGGTGGCAGTAGGATTAGCCTCTAGGTTAGAGAGTCAGAAGTGAACTTGAGGTTTTAAAGTCAGAAATGGAGGAGACCATCCTCTTTGCTTGTGGCTAAAGCTGATTCTCAAGGGAGATTGTTAACATGTATGTTTTTAGTGTTTTGGTAATTGTGCATGTATTCAGAGACAGGACAGAGACCAGGTCAGTGGCAATCCTTGTATTTAGGCTACTGTGCCTGATATGCATGTCTAAATTCTTTATGCAGGTGCCCAGAAACACCTGTGATGACAGCAAATACTGATCTGAGATCTCATTATAAATGCAAACCTGTCACACACTTAGGTTCAGGACTGGATCTATGTTTTTTGTACCATCATCTCTGTGTACTGTTGGTTACTCAGTACAATAATTTGTTACAACCACACTGCCTTCTACATATTTTCTTGGGAAAAACATCCCAATACCATATATTGAAAATGCACAGTCTTATTATAAGAAGGTAGAATAGTTTAAATAATATGTAGGAGGTTATACAAAAAGAATACAAAAAGATAATTGTAGTAGGGAGGCTGAGACTTAGCAATCACAATTAATATGAGTATGGAAGGGTGTGATATGTTTGTGTTTATGAGGTCTCAGATCAGTAATATTTGCTGTCATCACAAGTATTAATTTATTCTAAATGAAGTTCCTTTTTGTGTAAATTTGATTTTAAATCTGAAGTCCAAACTCAAATAGCATTTACAATTTCATACATGAAAAACTACTTACTTGTTTAGTTGTCTCCTTGAAAGGGACACACTGAAAAACATTTTGAAGTATATTTTGAAGTATATATCCTCTAGCTGTGGTTTTAAGAAAGGAAGTTGATGAAAATCTCTATAAACTATTTTTTAATAACATGCCCCAATAATTTAAGAATAATATTCACCGTATTATGAATGGCATTTAAGTTCACTCAGTTCTCACTCAGAATGGAGTCAGTTTGTTCCAATTGTTCTGGTTCCCCCCTTATGGGTTACTTTACAGCTTGAGGAGGCTGCAAACACTATTTCCCAGAACCACAGCAGTGAAGAGGGCTACTTGTTCTAAGAATCTGCTTAGGCTGTTGCTACGCTGACTGATACATGCCTTTCAGTGAAACAAGTAAACAGAATCCTTAAATCACAGTTACAAGGATTTGTTTGGTTAGAAAGCAGTGCAGCAGACAGATGACTTCTTTAGAGGAATGCAGGATGAAAAACATTGCATTTGTGTTATCTGGGGCTGCTTTAGGTTAGTTACTTAAGTGATTTAAAAGTCTGAAAAAGGCTCAGAAGAGGTCAGAATATTAAAGTTTCTTTAATTCCTCCTGAGGAAAAAAATGTTTTAAAATAAAGAGGACTGCATATTTTATGAGAAATTACATAAAATGTTTTTCTTTCTTGTGAAAAGACATAGCTGCAGAAGCAGCTGGGTAGGAATTTACAAAATGTCGTATCTATAGGCCTGGTACTCCATCTACTTTTGGTTATAACTCAAATTCCAATTTAAGATTGTTTACTGACTGATGAAAAATACACCTGGTTGCTTCTTTAGCTTTTCTGATGTGCAAATCTCTGTCCTGAAGCTGAAGGCAGCATAGCATAGTATGAAAGGAAAGCATTCCACCATGAACCTTTCAGTATGCAAATTATTGTGTACACTCCTATATCCATTGATACAGTTACTTCTCAATGGCAGCTGCTTGTATCACCAATATTTCATGCTGTTTCCTTCCCTAGGCAGGCACACGTTTTGTTGTGTATTCAGTTGATTGGTATCAATCAGTCCTGTTGTCAGAAAATGTAGTTATTAGGAAACCATCTTTAGAAGCTGGCCAGTAAAGATGAAGATTAGAGATCACCTAGTTTTAGACAACATGTGCCTAACTAGACAAATGGTACTAACATCTTTTATCCGATACATCAGTTATTTCCCTATTTATTAAAAAAGATTTTACTCCTATTCCAAACAGGATGGAATGGAGATAAAATAATCTATACAGGGGGCCTTGTTATTTTGCATTTTGGTGTCTCTTTAAGACAGAAATATGAATTCTTCAATTCCAAATAAAACCAAGTCTAGACTTTAAAGCCCCTTAATGTCAGGAATTAAAGACAATAAAAATAGTAATATTTTTGAAATAGTTTCAAGTATTCTAGTAAATAATGCTGCTGATAGAAGGTCAGTTTTCTTTGAGTCACTAAGGAAAAAACTGGAAGCTGCAGTCCATGCTTACAGTGAAGTGCACTGAATCTTAGAAATGCTGTCACATAAGTCATGTCCCAGATAAATTTCAAAGTATTTTAAGAATATTATGTATTGCTACTGTATTTCTGGTTTCATACTGACTTAAGAGCACTAAAAACTCTGCTGGCTAGGTTCTTAGGTGGAATGATTAATGTGGATAGAACCATGTGCTTGGGTCACAGATCTTGGTTTAAAAACATGTGAATAATAGAGCTGGTCTGGAATTCTGGGTAAATCCAAGAAGTTCTTAAATTCTGAAAGTAAGGCTACTTTTTCACTGTTTCTGAATTCTCACTCATAAAAAGAATTCTGTACTCAAACCCAGGCACACAAAGTCCTTGCTTTCTCTAGGTTTGGTCCTAGGCAAGAAATCTGGTGCCTTGTCGAGTGAAGCAGCAGGATAGATTGCTGTTCTTGTGAAAGATGGTTCTTGAGAGGACTTGTCCCACACTCCTGCTGCAAAGATTTACAGAATGCTTTTGAATTTTCCCTGGCTTTTAGTCAAGATTCACTAAGAATGCCTAAGTGATGCCCTGAACTATTTTTGTCACACTGCAGTTTTGAAAAATGGGATTAGACTGAAGACTCCCTGTTCATTTCTTAATAGGTCCCTTATGAATTTCACGTATTTGAAGTTGAAATTTTAACACAACTGTGTTAAATCTGCAGCCAACTAGAAACACCATTTTTAGAGGTGATGTTGTTTTAACAGCTTCAATACTGCATTTCTTCTTCCCGATGGTTGCCTCCTTTGCTTCAGCGTTTTCTTCTTTGCAGACTCAGTGAATTGATTGTGTTTCACTGGCTCATGACTTGGCCAAACATAGAAGAAAGGTGAAAGCCTGGCTACCTGAAGGCAATATGCCTCTGCTAGAAAAATAATTGTTTCCTGTGAGGATATGTCTGTCTGTGTATATGTATACATATACAACTATTCTTGACATTTTGTATAACATATATAATTGGTTTTGAGTGCATTCAAATGAGTAGAAGTCAAAATAGCCATGAGCAACAGAGGAATCAGTTTTTAACCAGAGGAAAAAAAAAACAAAACCAAACAGACCTCTTCCCATAGTATCAACAGTTTTAAAAAGCATTTGAAGACCATGTGATGTCTGATAGCAACAGGGGAGTTAGAACTCCACATGCAGATGTTGCTCACGTGTGTTTTTGCAGATTCTCTTCCAGTACCTTAATATATGTTGCTTACAATGATGTAGTGAACACCTTTCTGTTATTTTATACAATGTAACAGTGGATGTATGTCATTTGGTTTAGATAAAGCAGAAATACATGAAGCATCCTTTTTTCCCAGGACTGAAAGGTTAGAAGGCACTGTATTGATTACTGCAGGAAGAACAAGAAGTGTTAACTACAATCTTAGGTCTTAACATATTGACTGAAGTTACTAGAGTGAGAGTAAAATATCTGGAATGACACTTGGGAGAGAGCCCAGGGCATATTGATAGTAAAAGGATGTTCTTCAATGGCTATTGAGTCATGTTCCTCAGAAATGGGAGAGCAGACACCAAGTGAGACTTGACCACAGTAAGCAATTAATGATTTAGAGCACTCTTAAACCTTGCAGGCTAAATAATTATGAATGATTTTTATACTCACTAACTACTAATATGTAGGAAACAAAGTAAATTAATTTCCAAGTAGGTAACAAGATTTAATTTAGCAGTGTATTGTACTCCTATGAGTCATATTTCAGTAGAATAGTTTATTGTGGTAACCCTTTGCTGAACGTAGTATTCTTATAAATTCTTGCAATAGGGATAAATTCATTTGTATTGCTAACCAGCACTAAAGCAGTGCACTCTTCCTACTGTCAAGTTCTTGAAATCTGGGAAAAATAAAGATTTTAGTGGCTATTTTATAGTGTGATTATGTGTGAAAGTCATAGGTTTTTAAAATCTAGAAACACAGCCATTTCAAAGATGCAAAGTTTAAACATTCAAAAACAGATGACTGATTTCAAACCAGCTTTTGTTTTTTAATGTTAATATTCCCAACCATCCTGTTATCCCATGCAATGCATATAAATCACAGTTCCTTTCTGTAACTGCCCTTAATAATACTGTACATAATTTCTGTTGGGGATTGTACTTGGCAGTCATTTTCTGAAATACTTTTTCAAAATTCAAACAATGGAAAATAAATAGATGTAGGATATACAGCCATTATAAAATTTAAAGGCCTAAAGGTCATTTACTGCAGTGAAACATGAACATTTTTATCAGATCTATTTAGATTTACAAAATTAAACTTACAAAACGCCATCTAGACTTCAAAAAATGCTGAGCTTGATTTCTGTGTGGAGCAGCTTTATCACACTACAAAATGCTTACTTGGTTCCACCACTGTGATTACCAAATGATGGTCAGCAAAGCAACCCTTATAAAAGAAGTCCACTTTACATACTGTGAAGGGCATTACAGAAAACTCCAGGTGGAGAAAAGCAGCACAGAGATGCCATCTAGCAGTAACTGTTAGGAATTTCCTAATACTGGATACTTCTTTCTTTCAAGATACTGCACTTATGAGTAGGAGAAAGAAAGGTTTTCTATCCAAATCCAGTCACTGTAGCTGGCTTTCTGCTCAATGTCTAGCCACCCTGTTGAAAATAAATCTTTAATGAAATATATTATCAGGGATAATTTTTTTTAAATTTTCCTATGTAAATACAGAGACAAAATAGAATAAAGTCAACAAATAAACCATTTAATAAGTCACTTAAATTGAAATTCAATAATAAGCACTGTGTTAAAATTTATCATTAGTGAGCTGCCTTCCAGTTGTTGAAGAATGTCTACAGTTGATCAACATTTTATATCAAGTTTTAAAGAAAGAATTCAAGAGCATGGGCAATAAGTTACTATGGTTGAAATAAAATCTTAACATTTCAGAGATTGGGGAATAAACTATATATCAATTTTTGTTACATATTTTACCATAAGATGGCGATACTTAAACACTTTACTATCAGTAAATAACTGAGTAAGTTGAGCATAACATCCCTGTCACAATAAGAGTGCCTGAAGGCAGCAGTCTTGACTCAGTTAGAGTCTGGTACTGAATTAAAGACTTTTTTACTCCACAAGGCATTATTTTCAAATAGCTGATCAATAAAATAAATTATTACCTGAAAATTATGTAGGGCAGGACTAGAAATGTATTGTGTATACCCAAATATCTGTTGTGATTCATCTCCAAAAGCTAAATAGTTTGTGAGTGTCAAGGGCACGTAGAAAGTTGTCTTTCTAGGCATGAGCATACTGCACAATTCTTTCTGGAAAAGAAAGAATTTACCATCCCCTTGTTTCCTACAATTACGTTATCACAGATTTGCTTCCCAACCTGCAGGGCAGAAAATTATTATTCTATTTCAATTTGGCATAAATCAAGATAAATAATTGAGCACTAGTTAAATTTCTGAAGTGTGTTCAGCCAGAACTCGTACTTTTTTGCTAGAAAAACGTTAAAATTTTTACATATATAGCTTTCCACGGAAATATGAAACATATTGTTCATAGTCAACAAAATTATATTACTGTTTGCCATGTGGCACCTTCTTATGTTTAATGTGGTGTAGGATCCACTTGATCTCACTTTTTTTAATTTATGAAAACCCAATTAGCTCTGATAAAAACCGGATTTCTAATTTTAATGTAATCTTAAGGACTTTTGAGCTTTTTTATTTCTGACCCTGGATGAAGTCAAAAGAGCCTGGAAAGAGCATCCGAATATCTCTGAAAATGTCACACAGAGTGATGAATAAAAGGCCATTTTCATGCCCTCTGCAAAGCATGCCACAGCAAAAAGGGCTAGAAGCAAAGTTTCCAAAGTTCATTTGTGCCATTTCATTCCAGTGCCTCGTCCTGTTTTTCAGTGCTGGATGGTGACAGAGGCAGAAAATGGAATATTTTTTCCCGGTGTTATTTTGGGGTCTGAACTAAAAAGAATTGTTCTGCCAGATCTGTTTGCTTCATTAGTGGTTTTACTATTCTGTGGACAGAGAATGAAATATCAATTAAATATAAATTTGCTTTTCCTGCTTTTATGCAGACTCTTTGGTAAATCTTGCTAAGTGTAACAGAAGACAAAAAAATAAAGAAAATGAGTGTGTGGAAACCTGTAGTTCTAATGAGACCATGTGCTGCTATTCACACAGATGTGAAAATCCTGTGTGTGCACTGCATGAGTCGTCTCCTACAGGCACAGCGATACCTGATACTTTCAAATAGCTCTTATTTAATAGAACTGATATCATTAATTTCTTAGGTAATGTTATTAATCCTCTATCACCTCCTGCTTTTTTCAGTTGTCACTGTATCTTACTGATTGCAAAGCAGTCAGAATACTGCAGCTGTAAATCAGATTTCCACTGAATTGCTTTTTAGGTTCCGTTTTTGTTGTTAAAGAGGAGCATCCCTTCCATGTTGTTGGACATTCAGTACACATTTGTATATGTACAGATTAATATCTTTATTTTAAATGAAAAACCTGCCAGAAGAGCTGAGCATTGCCTCACATGGTTGTCTGGTACCTAACTGGTATCATTAATATGACATTCACCACCATGCAATATAAATTGTGGCAACACGGCACAGAGTGCTGCTGGTAATGGACTGCAATACTAAAGCAATGTTTTCTCTTGTCACGTTTTTATAATGCTCACTGTTACAACACTGTATGTCACACAAAAAACGACAAATGAGACAAGTTCCTCATCTCTAAAATACAGCACGACAGACATCTGCAGACCTGGGGGCTTTCAGTCATTACTGCTTGTAAGTGGTAGAGTGCAATTCCGGTTTTCGAAATGACTTAATCTGAAATCTCCTTCACCAGCCAGGCTGGATGGCAAAACCCTATTGTTTACTTTGATCATTACTTCAATTTCAGCTGCGATCTCCTGGCGATTTGAACACGTTTGTAAATAACAGAACTGCAGCAGCCCGTAGCGTGGCTATAGTACTAAATTCAGTGTCTTCACGTGACGCCTGCAGTTTCACTCTAAACAAATTTATTTCCAGGGAGGCTGCCGATCCCCTGCTTCCAGCGCCGCCGCTTCCCCAGAGCTGGTGCAGTCACCCAGCGCTATAAATGCTCCTTGCCTGGAGCGGGATGGATCGCCGCTGGTTTGCGCTGGACAGCTACCGGGCACGGCAGCCCTATCCCTCTGCGGCGGACACAGCCGAGCTCCTGCGAGACAGGGCGGCTGCCGGGGGCCGTGGGCAGCTGCGGGGTGCGGGGTGCCCTTCCCTCCGGGTCCAGGGCCCCGCTGCACGGCACCTGGGCCCCGCTGCACGGCACCTGCACCCCGCTGACGGCGGGCACCGCGCCCCCCGCCCGGGCCGCCACGGGGGCCAGCCGCTCCCGACACGAGCTCTCCTCTCCCTCCTGGCCGCTCGGACGGCCAAGGACACGCACCCGCCTCTCCCCGCAGCCATCCGGCGCATCGCCCGCTACCGCATACGCCGTGTGCGGGCAGGCTCCGCCGCTGCGAACTCGCCGCCCGGCCGGCTCCTACCTTGGAGGGGTCGAGGCCGGCCAGCAAGGACAGCAGCAGGAGGTTGAGGATGCTGGCGGGCGCCCGCATCCTGATCCCGGGGCTGCCTCTCCGCGCCGCTCCTCTCGGTCATTCACTCCGCTCCCGCCGCAGCGACCGCGCCGGCAGCCCCGCTCCCTGCCCGCCCGCCGGAGCCCGAGTGGAGGCGGCAGCAGCAGCCGCCCGGGGGACGCTCATTCCGCGGGCAGCCTCGGCACGGGGAGGGCGGGCGAGGACGGCGCTGCCCGAGCTGGCGGAGCTGCTCCACGGCCCCGTCCCACCCCGCCCCTCCCCTCCCCCCGGCCAGCCCACCACAAAAGTTTGGGCCCGGGAGACGGCGGAGCCGGCGCGGCTGGACGGGCGCGGGCGGCGGATGTGACATCAGCGCCGGCGGGGGGGCTCCGGGCAGCGGCCGCGGGCTGAGGGGAGGCGTGGCCGGGCCGCTGGGGGGCGCGGTGCCCCCCGTGAGGGGCGGCCCCACCGACCCCGCAGCCGGCCGGGGGACAGCGGCTGGTCCCGGACCCGGCTGCGGTTTGTCGCCCCCGGCAGTGGCGGGCTGAGGCCCGCTCCTCCCTGGAGCGCAGCTGTAGGCGGGGAGGAGCCGCTCTCCTGAAAGGAGCGCCTGGCACCATGGCAAGAGTGGGTTGATGCAGGGAGCTTCGGGGAGAGGCTTCCCTCAGGGGAATCCCTTTCGCATCTCCGCCTAGAAAGTTAAGTCAGGGCTTGACTGAGTTCTGATGGAAGTAAAGCCACCTATGCTTTCCAGCTGGCCGTGGGCAGCAAGGGACCGTTGTGTCCCCTTGTTTTTGGTCTGCGAGCTGAGGTGGGAAAGCCTGTGCAGGTGCAGGCAGGTGGAAGTCATTTGCTGAGAGGAACCCTTGAAAGCGTTCGCAGGAGTTTCCTTTTCCCTGCATCAGCCAGCATCTTGGCAGTCAAGACAGCCGTGCTTTGCCAGCCAGGGCTCTGGCGTGGCTGCGGCCCTCCCGTGCAGGTCAGTTTCGCAGGTCAGTTTCACAGGACAGGCAGCGGTGCGATTTGGCTGCCCCAGCGATGTGCGTTCAGCATGGCTGAGCATGGCCCAAGTGTAAATAACAGCACTATTCTGTTAACATGGGCGAAGAATCTTAATGGGTTAATTATTTGCCTTTAGAAGACTCAAACTCAAGACTTATGGTTGGGGTTATCTTATTTGTGACGCAGTCAAGATTATTATGAATGTGGTTTTCAGCTTTGTGTGATAAAAATGTTTTAGCTTTACAGTTGGCAATTTTTTAGTCTTTTTGGGTTTTTTTTGTGCTCTATAATCTTAACTAAGGGAAAAGTGGGCTAAAAATATCCTTAAAAAGGCAAAACTTAAGTGTTAAAACACTGAACTCCAGACAAAACAAAACCTCAGGTTTGGGAGGGTGTTAGGTTAAGTGTGAGCAGAACATGATTTTCTAACTGTCTCCAAATCTGCAAGATTGGTGTTTGCTTTCAGGAACTAAGACCACTGCTGAAAGACAAACGGAGTTTTGTGCTTACAGACTATCTTAAAAGATTGCACATCCTTGGCATAGTGCTCCCAAATCAAAAATGCTGACTTTTCCTGTGATTTCCAGTGTTTTATTACATTTTTGAATTGCTTCTAGGATTACAATACTGAGATTTTGTTTTGTGAGTGAATTAAAATTTATATTTTATGCTAAGATGTGTTAGACACCCCCTTTTCATCAGCAGTATCTTTTCCAGAGATACAGTCTTTCATTTCCTTGGAAGGTAGGTCTGCAAATTATGTTTCTTTATGGCATGGAAAGGAAATCATGAATGTGCTTTCCCTGACATTCCAGGGTCAACAATGGAAAGAGACTCCCCTCTGATACAGCTGCTTTTGAATTGCCTTCTATAAGGAAGGCATAAAAGATACAGAAAGGAGAAATTTTTTTTTTTTACCCTCCTGTAGAAAGTATGTAAAAGCCCTATTTGCCATTAAATAGCACTAAAAAAAAATTATAGGGGACAGCCACATATATTCATATGATTTCAATATAAAGTAATGGTACCAATGCACTGAAAACCTCAAGTTGTCCAAAGGACAAAGTGAATGGTGCTTTCAGCAGAAACAATTTCATATGAAAAAAGAACGTAGAGTCAAAGCCACAAAGGCAAGATTGAAGGTGTTTAAATCTTTTCTAGAGCACCTCAGTGACTAGTTCTGTAATTCCCTAGCTTTACTTTCCCCATGATTTTCTCTCCTTCTTTTTTTCTCAGTCTGTCATAGATAAAGTTGGCAAAGCATATGAACTCTTAAATTAATCATAGAATGCAAACTTTCTAAGGAGCTTCAGTGATGCAGTATGTTTTTCCACTTCCTGATGCTGCTTGGAATATGTCTTTGAAATCAGTAAAATATTGAAGAGTAAATCTAAAAAATAAAACCAGTGGTTCCCCTAAAAACATAAACCTTCAGAACTTCTGAACTTCTCAGATACTTTTATGTGTTACAAACTAATAATTTGTTTGATATATGAAAAGGGACCAAAACACAAAAGGTTTCAAAAGGATAACATAAAATAACCCAATTCTTTTCCGCTTGATTTTAACAATGCATTTGGAAGAAAATGAAAATATGTAATAGACTTATTCCTCCACCCTCTAGCAACCTGACAAGTAATTTTTTTTTGCCAGAAAAGACTGTCTGAAGACTGGTGAGAATCGTTAGCAATTAGTACCTGAAATAATTGCGTTTGTTAAAGTTTATCTGAAAAATTAAACAAAATTCAAGTTCTCATGAGTTGTTATTTCTGCCATATGCCCTGAAGCGGCAAGGGAATACCTGATTGCGAAGATCTCTCTCTAGCAAAGCTTTTAATCATCCTTAAAAACCTACGAAATTCTGTGCGAATGACATTTCTTCTTGAGGTCTTTGTCTGGAGACTGGCTGCTGCAGTCAGTGTGAAATACATGATTGTGAGAGAAAAGAGAAGAGATACCAAAAGCTTTCCTGCAGGCATCAAGGGACAGAGTATTAGCAGAATGCAGGCATGCTGTGAATACAGCTTGTCTAGATGGGGAAGGATGTTCTCAGTGTGTGCCTAAAGTTACAGCAACTCGTCTTCACACCATATTGCAAGATGTATTGCTGGCAGGTGGAGTAAGACAGAGACTTGTTCACTTGGGTGCACGGAAAGCAAAGTTGATAAATTGGCTGTAGGTACCAAATTATACATAAATAAGTTTGGAGTTCTGCAATCTGAGTTTGGCAGCTCGAAAGTAGTGATGGGTGTTATGAAAAAGGATCCTGTACACGTCCATCTGTGGAAAGGCAGTCTGTATTTGTAGCAGGTAACATCTGAAAACTTTTGAGTTGCAGTGCCAACAAATATTTTTCCAAACAGGAAAATTCTTCATTAAATTAGTCTTATACCTAATATTTCATGGGTGTTGAATTTCCTACTAAGTTGACAAGGTGGTCTGGATTTTGAATTTTAGGCAGTCTCCTGGTTGTGAGAATTTAAAGTTCAGGGAATTGGAAAGAAGAGTTGAATACTGACCCCTGTTGTTGTTTACTGCTCTGAAATGTCCTTGAAGAGAATAAATTTGTTATTCACTACATAAAAGATTTTGATGTCTCAAGGAAGCTAAAGACAGAGAAAAAGGTACAAACAAAATTTAGCTATCAATGGTACAGAAGCTAAAATTTTGACACATTATATTTGTTTACATTTGTGAAGACCATGACAGAAATAGAACACATCAAGTTTTTAAAATCAGATGATTATAAAAACTAGTAAAAAATTAGTTTAATTAGCCAGTGAAGAGTACATAGATGTTAAATAAAATGCAAAAATATTGCATATGTGGGACAAAATTCATGGTGGGACTATGTTAAATGATTAAATTTGCTAATATTTGGATAGTTTTTACCATCAGATTGAAGCACAATTTATAATTATCAGTCATATGAGCAGAGTAGTTTTTGGAATCTGTCAATACTACGACCTTGCTTTCTAATCCCCGTCTGTATTACTTAAAATATCAAAATGAGGCTTTAGAAGCGTGTTTTGTCAATGTAACTGTCCCAGTGATGATTATTTTTCTAACAGGGAATTTTTAAAGCCCTACTATTACCTGAAAAATGTATTTTGATTTCTTTGTACATTATCAGAATTAATAGGTGACTAAATAATCATTCAAAATGAACTTAGGAATTGATGTTTTTCCTACTCCTTACTTTCTGGAAGTGAATCTTTCAAAAGAATTTTTGTTACTCAGAGTTGTTTTAGGAACTTTTCTGTGAACATGACCTTTGTGTATCTCTGGAAGAGTGCACTGAAAGGAGTTAAAATCCAAGTTTCTGCAGAAGTGCAGTGCTGTTATTTCCCAGTGAGCTCCTGCCGATACCGGTGTGAGGTGTGCTGTGATGTGAGGAGCTGTGAGTCAGCATCAGTTACCACCTCCCTCAACAAACACAAAACACCTGACAGGAGGACAGAAATACTGAGGTACTGGGTGATGTGGACAGGTTTAACAGAAAACCAGTGAGTCAGGCACCTTTTTAACTCTGTTTAAAGCTAATCCGTAGCTAGAATTTACTTTTGTCAAAGTTTAAGTTTGACCTTAATTTTCATTGGAGAAGAAACGGCCTTAGTGCAGTATTCCCACGTATTTACAGTTCATATGAAATACAAGAAGGCCTCACCTCTGTGGAAGTTTAAATTGTATATAAAGCTAAGATCAATATTTTTAAACATTTCTGTGATTTAGCTTGCTTTGCTTTTCTTTCAGATACCATGCTTATTTATTTACTTTTTAATTCAGGACTTCATTAATGCATCAAAAGCAGATCTATAAAATAAATGCTCTTTCTGGCCTTTTGGGAGTTAGCATAATCTTTAGAGCACAATATAGCTATAGGATATTCAGATTTATAGTTCAGTTATATTTGAACCCCTATGAATAGAAATGAGAAAATGTAGTTAAAGATTTCATCAGTGTGAAATGTAGGATGGGCGTTCTTTGTGAAAGTGACAGCATCTATAAAGAATGTTTCTCAAAAATGCTTTTCCTAGAAGATTATGGAACTCTGCTCACAAGTGTTCTGGCATTTTCCCCTTCCAGTATGGACAAATATTTTCTACAGTTCCCATCAGAGTAGCCTTTAATTGTATTGTTGGTTGTGCATGACTTTTATAATTTTAAATATTGTAAAATTTAAGAATTAAGATGCTCATCTACAAGATCGCAAAAAAATGTGATCTCATAGAATAAGTGAAACTTGGAGAATTAAGATTAAAATACTTTTTATTTCAGAATAGAGTGCAGATAGAAAAATCTAGAAGTTGTTTCATAGAATTTGATTTGTCCGACTCAAAATGAGTAAGAACAATAGCATTTTTAAATGCTAGAACACTCACTTGGCAATATTTAAAATTAACTATTATCTCTAAAAATAGATAATTTTTAGCTTGTCAAGTCACAATTAAAGTTGGGCTAAGTAGCTGATTAAGTCTTCCTCTCAGTCTCAGGAATCTGTAGAATGCTTAATATTAAATACCCCTTTTAATTTATGTATTTTTAATGTACTTTGCAAATACAACTGCAGAAGTAACAAAGAGCAGTATTCTGCATGATGACACGTGTATGAATTTATTTTGATATATTCTCTAAATATTTATATGCAGGCAAAACTAGTTTGTGTCTCCTAGCACTTCTATGAATATTTATTGACCAAAGTGTCGTAGTAAAGAGGCTGCTTGCGATATTCTGATGTAGCAACATGTGGGAATTGAAAGGCCAGAGGATCCTCAACATTGATCATTGTAGAGTTCCTGACACTTAGCATCTTGCAGGACTCAAACTAATAAAAACAATAAGGAATCACTACTAAAAGTTCAGCTGCAATACCAGTCTTAGTCATAATCACTAAGGGTGCATTAAGTATTAAGGGAAAGATTAGGTCATGATTAGAAACGATGGTGCAAACATTCTGGTGGACTTTGTGTTCTGCTTCATTTTAAGGTTTTGAATTAACCATCATCCTGATACTTTTCCCCAAAAGAAGAATCAGTGTGTGTAGTATCCCTTTCTTGGGTGCAGAAATTTCTGCTGGAATGGAGAAAGAAAAGTTTGCATAAGAACTTGTCACAAAGAAAAACGGGCTTAAGAGGTGGGTGTTTTCTATAATACAGTAGTTCATTGCTTTGATTTTTAATAAGTTTCAGTTTTTAAAAGAACCTACCAGTGTGGTGCTATTTGTGGTACTATTACAATATTCATGATTCTGTCCCATACAGCCAAGGGCTTGTTATAGCTAGTGACATAAACTCAGGCACAGTTAGAGTACTTTTTGTAAGTTGCCACATATTTAATACTTTAATTCAATTTTAATTAAGGTAGATGTTAGAATATAATTAATTTGAAGGAAAAGGTAATATTTCAAGATGATGCTTACTGGAATCCCCGGGATGCTTCTTTAGGATTAGACTTTGAATAATGTGGGTGCAGTAGAAGGAGCCTGTCGGGCTGCTCTCTGAGATCAGTTTGGGTAAGTAGGCAGCTTTTTAGGAGGTAAATGTTAGGAAGATAAATACTTTAGAAAGTGGCTCCATCCTGGTCTCAAAGCAGTGCAGTGAGCTAATGAACAGTTGCACTGGCTGGGCTGAACAGCTCAGCTAATTCTGCATTCCACAATGTTCAGCATCACTTGTTTTTGATTTTCTCATCACAGTGTCTGCTTTTGGAGTCTATAACTTGTGTGTGGGACATATTATCCCTTTTTTATCCTGTTCCACTCGCCCAGTGTTACCCCAAATGCTTGAGAGTTGGCTCTTATATGGTTTTGATTTTCCTCCTATCCTGTCGTGCAGCAGCCACAGTGGGACAGATATGATGATTCCATTCATTCCAGTTCCACTCATAGTTCTGGTTATGATACTTGGTCAAAGTAAAAATGGGCTCCTTTCTTTAGAGAAAGAAGTTTATAAAGATTTTATTCAATTTCCTGTAAAATATCAGCCCAATTGTAAATTGTAGAGGGAACAATTGGATTAAATAAACCAGAAAAAATAATTGTAATAAAGCTGTGCTTTGGAGAAAAATATCATGTTTTTCCCTCAAACTGTGGTTTCCATTCTGGTAATTTTGTTATCTTTTATAAAGCTACCCCTCATTTATAACTAGTGTGTCTAAAAAGTGACTGATACCTACAATATTTAATATTCAGGGAGCATAAAAACTACAAATACCTCATCTTTTAAGACATAAGGAAACTTTTTCACTCTTAAGCCAATCAGTGGAACAGGTTGCCCAGCAAGGCTGTACCATGTGTGTCCTTGGAGGTTTCCTAGACTACAGTGAATAAAACTTTGAATAACTTTGAAGTCTGACTTCACAGCTGACCCTACTTTGAGCAGCATTTTGAGCTGGGGACCTCCTGAGGTCTCCTGCAGCCTGAATTACCCTGTAACAGTGTGAATGGTGGTGATCTACACAACTGGCTTGTCTCTTCTGCTGTGAGCAGGTCTTGGAGCCAGCCAGCTGTCTTATTCCTCAGCATATCTGAGAAAGTATAGCTGCATTTCCCATCAGTATGGATTTTTTGACCAATGTGATGTATATTATATAGTTATATGTATATTTATATATACCTGTGTAGACCAGTTTGATATGGATTTTAATTACAGGAACAGTACTGTACAAGTTGAAAATGTGTGTTTTTGGAAGCTTTTTTTCAGAAGCTAGCTGTAGCCTTTGCATGAATGGTGTCAAACTCTCTCATAATTAATTATTTTAAAAAGTTGCTTTTCTGTGCTGGCCCCTGACCATTGTTTTACAGCAACTTCAGCTTGCACATTAGGACCACTTTTTTTTTTGCCCCAAGCCAAAGGAGAGCATTTTAAATCAGAGCAATACTGAGGGTGGACAATGAGGTACGTAAATTGTGAAATTCCTTTCTCACATCTGCACTGCATGAGTGTTCATATAAATCTAATATATCTTATATATATAATATATCTTATCATATAAATCTAATTAATCTTTTTGAATATAACCTAGCTTCAGCTGTTAAGCAGTAGACTCAACCCCAAAGTTTTAATGATTTTGCTGTGATAGACTTCTTTTTAGTTTGAAACCCGTGGCCGAAAAACCCCATGAAACACTACCAATTCCTTTACAGAACATGAACAGTCTTTATGTGACTTGGGAATGAGGAGTTTGATAACATACTTCTTGGGAAGCAGCACAGCTTTTCTTTCAGAGAGAGTAGTACAAATCCCTTGTCAAAATCAGCAGATGGCAGCATGCATGTTAACTGGCTGGGTATCTGCTCACATCTTTTTGCTGCCATGCCATACTGATGAGCAAAGTAATTAATTTGTGAGTGTCTTTAAGGTCAATCACAATGGAAGCTTTCAGTGTGTTAATATAAAATATCATATTTACCCTGAGGGTGCACTGTCACAGCAGGTAGAAATTAATTGTGGAATTAGATACTTTTCCTCCTAGAGCACGACTGTGTTGAAAGAAAGGAAATGTATGAAACCAGCAGAGTACAATTCAGAAGCCCAGTGTTTCAAACATTAAAACACAAATATGACATTTCCACAAATGCATATCTGAGTGGCACCAGGGTCAAGGCCTGGGATTAGGCCATGAAAGGTCATGCAAAAGGGAAGGAAAAAAAAAGAAAGAAAAAACAAAAGGCATGACCAAGCAAATGTTTGTCTGTGATTATTTAATGGCAATACTCACATTACTTGAATTTGGCCAGTTCTGTTTTATAATAGCAGATCAAGTGTGGAGTAAATGACATCTTATCAAACTCTGAATATAAATAATGAAGGCATATGATAACTATGTTAAAAAAGTGCCATATTTGGTGGAAAAAACCCCTTGATTTTTCCAATCTACATGGTGTTTTTCATTGTAGTCTTCTTGCAGAAACAGGAGTAATGGGATACTTAAGACAAAAATCTAAAATGCTGTCTGAATTCTTCAGCTATGCTGAATTTTGTCCAGGGCTCTTAAGGTGAACTCTTCTCTGTGAAGAATGCTATAGACTTTGACTATTGCTGAATGTTGTAAATGTTACTTTTTAGCTGTTCAAGAAACATTTCTTCTGTTTGTGTGTTTATAGAAACTGAATTTTAAGGCCTGCTGATGGTATTTGTGTAGATATGAAGAGAAATCAGTATCTCACTATCTTCCATTTATTTATAAAGGTTAGTGAAATATTGGAATCATCGAACATAAAGGGATCATTGTACTGTGACCCAAAAAAATCAATCACACAGACTACTAATAATTTATGAGTGCATATTGCTGGTTTGTACAAAGTCCTCACAAGAAATCTTACAACTAAAATTTGTTCAGAAAACTGAAAATTTCCCAATGAGTAGATACTTTTATCTAGTTACAAATAATTGGCAATAAAGGAATATGCTATTTTTGCTCACTGATTTAATGAAAAAATTATGCATTACAATTTAAGTTCTCTCTGAAGCAGTGTAAGCTCCTGATCCTGAAGAGATTTATATGCGTTGTTATAGATAAAGCTGGTAGGAACATCAGTCGGTGAAGTTAATAAGAATGTCACCTGTTTGTATTTCCATCACTGTTAAGGGGTTGCATTTATTACAGTTCAGATGAAATATGTTTTTAGATGATTGTAAAAATAGGATCTTCATTTAACTAGGTTTGTTGGGGTTTTTTTCGTCCCCAACTCTTAGAACTAAGTTCTAAACTTACCCTTTTTGGTTGCAGATTTTTTGTGTTATGGATGCAGAATTCTGAAGCTTTATTGATGCCTTATTAAAATTTTTATATGGAGATTTAGGGCTGTGCATAACCTTCAGCTAAGTGTGCAGTAGAACCATAGAGAAATCACATCATGTTTCCATCCTGTGTTTCGTATTATGGAGGCTCCCCTTCTACACCCATCCTTGGAAAATTTAATTCCTATAATATAGGACATAATGGGTTTATTTCCCAACCAATTGATTCCTGCAGTTAATATGGAGTGTGAGTCAGGTGGATCTTCTGTAAAAGTCAAGAACAGACGATGTTAACATATTTGACAGGATTTAGGCAATACAGTGCATAAATCAGTGTTCCTGTCTTTGTTCAAGTGTATTAATTTCTCAGCTGATTAAAGAGGACTGGAGAGAAAGAAAATCTTTATTCAAATAATAACATCTATTTTTCTTTCATTTGCATTTAAAGGCAAATATTTGCTTTCTCATAGTTGATCTTGTTACAAAATAAGTGCCCATAGAAAACCACAGCTCAGAATATTAATGTAACATTGAAAGAATGAGATGAAGGAAGAAAAATAATTACCTCTACTCTAGGAAGTCTTTAAAATTTCTTTACAGACAGGCTTTGAACATTAGTTTTGATTAATTCATTCAGCCAAGAAAACCGACAGTTTGGACCACTGTAAACTTTGAGTTTGATTCCTTCCCAGCTGTCACTGCTGTGCTGGGATGCCTACAATCGACTTCCAAGTTATTGGCACTGTCTAGGGCACTACTGAATGGTTTATATGTAAATCCATTGCAGTGGAAATTCTGTTTGCCTTGTAGAAATGGTCAAAACTATCCAAATTATTGTGGTCAGTTTTTGTGTGTACACTTTCATACTTTAATGCACTTAAGCATAGTATGAAAAAGGAGTATTTCTGAGTGGGCAGAACTGCAAGGTGAACCAGGAAGAGAATGGCAACAGCTTGTAAATTTTTAGTGACTTAGAAAGTCTCCATGTGAATTAGTTATTTGGAAAGTTACTGAAGCCCTTACTGCCTTAATAAAATGTTTTCTATGGGCATCTGTTGGTTTAATTTAATAACTGGATGCCAGAAATCACAAAGAAGGCACACAGTGGCTCCAGACAAACTTCTGGCAGATGCTGAGACCTCATCATCAAACCCCTGCATCATTTAGTCGAGAAGATGCTGTTTCCTTCTGCCAAGATGTAGGATTTCTTTGCTAAGGTATGAGGCTTAAGTTCAAAAGAACATAAAATACTTGAAAATAATTGTCCAAAAGACGAAAAATAATGTGATGCTTTTTGGAGGACTTTTTGAACAGTAACAGACTGGCAAGGTATGAACTATGTTAGAAAGTGTTTGGGTTGACTAGCTCAGAGTTTTTTTGATCCTGTTTCCTACAGGAGAAAAAAAGAAACACTTTGTTTTTTTCTGCCCATCTTCCCCTTAGTTTTTTGAAATGAACTGTTGGCTGATTTAATCCAAGTTTAAGAGAGGGATAGATGTGTCAAGGAAATTATTTTAGTATTAGAATTTGGGGGAAAAGTAGTAGTGGTGGTACAGAGGAGAGACCTATATGAGCACTGCTTGCAGAGAGATCTTACATTTTACTGCTCTGTTTGCTAGCAAGGTGATCAGCATATCTTTACTTCTGAACCAGTCATGGGCCAAAGGGATCTCGTATGCATTTGATACTGAGAAGTCCTCGAACAAGGCAAGCACGTTTTGAATGAGAAGTATTCCTAATC
>WAAE01010180.1:0-39463 GCA_013400495.1 Nicator chloris
GTCAGCTCTTTATTAGCAGAGCGAAAAAAGCACCAGGCCCCGAAGGCACAGGTCGCTCGCAGGGAAACGCTGTTGCGCGATCCAACACTAAGGCACTTCAGTAGCTTGTCATTCAACAACCTAGGAGAATGTTCCCAGTGAATACTTCTTCCATATCCTTTAAGAGTGATATAGTATCCCTTTAAAAGCAGATGTACTTCTAAAGTAAAGAGCTAGGAAACAATTCATGTAAATATTGCTTTTTCACATTTGAACTGATGAATGCAAAACTTCCGTGAAATGACCCCCCTAACGGTGTATTGTCATATTCAGTTTTATAATTATGTGTATGTTCAAGCTTAATGAGTAATTACAGAACTTGTTTGGGGAAATCAGGTGAAATCAGTACAGTCCTTCATCTGAGCAACCCTCTGTTCCCATTGTGGAAATGGGGAAGGGTTTAAATGGCTAACTGGAGATAAATAATTTTGTAAGAAAGCCAGCTGTGTGCCAGGCAAGAAAATTCAGTCACTAGTACTCAAACAAAAAATTAAATACTTTGAAATCCCAAGGTCATCAATGCACCTGTGTAAGTCTCATTAAACTTAACTGACATTTTATCCATTTGTTGAGGGCAAAACACTCTCCTACAGCTGCAGATCTTCTTGAATGACTGCTCATTTTTATGGCTTTTTATGACTGTAGGCCAGATTATTATTTCAAATTGCAAAAAAACATAGTATGTTTCAACAGACTAATCAACTTTTTTGGCTTTGGATTTGTGTTAGCTTGTGTATTAGCTCTGGGTAATGTAGGAAATGGATTTGTAGAGAATTCTCAGGGCTTGACAGAAGGCTCACAAAAGATGCATCTGTATGCAAACCTTGAGATAGAAAATTCTGGCTGAGAAAGAAAAATTCGACAGGTACCGGATCTGGAGCTGCCAACAGCTGTGGCTCACAGGGCGCAGCTCCTCCCATTGTCCCTGCACAGCCAGGGGACAGCGAGGGACTCAGCCTGGCAGCCCAACACATGCCAGTTCACAGGAGGGAGGATCCATGGGACTCAGTCCCTTGCTCTCCATTTAAGCTTTCCCATTCATCTGAAAGAGACCCAGGCATGAGGAGAGCTGCTGGTGTCCACAGCCAGTGATGAAATTCCAGAAGGGCTCACGCAGCAGCTCTGGGGATTGGACACAATTGATCCCTTTTTTGGCAGGATCCTGTTTCCTCAGGACCCATTTCCACCTCTCACTAGGGTTTCAAATACATCCCTTTAAATTGCTATGAAAGCTGCTAGGGCTTTAAAAGCAGATCAAGGCTAGGGCAGAGTGAAGCAGAGAACCAAAACTGTTTCAAACCAGCTCAAAAGCCAAGAACCAAAAACTGCTTCAAAGACAGTTCTGTGCAAGCTTCATGCAAGTGCCCAACTGAGGACATTCAAAGGTCTACAAATTCTAAGAAATACAATTCTGGCCAGATTAAGAGAGCTGAGAAACACAAAATAAATCATCTGACTTTAACACGCCATCTTCTTCAAGCAATAGACATGTCTGAGATTTCCTCTTTCCATCAGATGGCCAAGCATTCTCGTGTCAGGCCATCCTTCAGCAGCTGGCCCTCTCCTTTACATAGCCCTGCTTCATCTGAGTCCCTAACCAAAAGTCTGACTCAGTTCACAGTGCTGTCCCAAAAGCTATTTTTATTTCCCAGCTTTGTAATTCTCTTTCAGATGTTAATCTATTTGCTCCTCCCTCCTCCTCCTCCCACATAAGAACTTAAAAGTCTTTTTTCCCAGCCAGGCTAATAGAATAATAAAGCAAGCAAAGAGATTGTGAGCTAAAGCATTTTGGAACCAAAGAATTTATAATGTATCAAAAATTAACTTCCTGTGTATTTCCGTAGCAACGCAATGTTAAAAATGGTGGGGTTTTTTTGTCTCTGGACAAAGTTCCCCAGAAAATATAGAGGGAGATTGGAAATTCAATATTATGCTAAAGAATACCTCGCTTTCCCCTGAACAATGAGCTTCCTACAGTTGTGCAGTCATCCACCAGGAATCCCTCTTACTGGAACATAAAAGCTGCTATTTTATTCAAAAATTCCCTGCTGGATTTTCAAGTTCTAGTGAGATATGCAGAAGTGCAGGACTGATCTGGGGTGTGCTCACATTTACTTAATAATAGAAGGGCTGAAAGAAAATAATTCTTATTGAAACTTTTTTTAAAAGTATTAAGATTTAATTATTTGAAAGGAAACATAATATGTTAGACTAGTTATAACTATTCTCAGGTTTTGGCTACAGAAAGTAAAATTGCATCTGCCAACCAATCCCTGACAAGCAGGATGAGTCACATTTCAGTCTGTTTTCACTTGATTAAAATTGTTTTTTACGTATGTAGGGTTTAGAAAGCCAGTATTTTAGCTCTTACCCAAGACTGTGCCCGTGTCCTGGCAGCTCTGACATACAGAAATGAACTGAGCTTTAGGTAACAATGGGAGCAGGTAAGTGAGGGATAGCAAGGGCACTTGAATTAAATGAAGCTCCTTGAAAAACTTACTGGGCCTCAATGCATTTCACCAAAGCACTGGGAACACCTGATGGTGAAAAATTTATCCAGCCTGACAGGAATATGCTGCGTCCCTGCTGGCAACTCCCACAGGAGTGGGCAGCTGTAGCTGTCTTACAGGGATGTAAGCAGGGGGTACAGACACACTGAGACCTCTGTGCTATTGCTCCTTTCCCACTCCAAGAGCCTACGTACTAGATCCAGCCAGAAAAAAAGGGGTTAAGAATCAGAGAGCAGCTACAGTGCCAGGAGTGTGTGGGCTGCTGGCAGAAAAGTAGGAGAGCAGTCAAGTTTCAGACACAGAATGCCACAGCTTTACCTGAAGTATCACTTTGTAGAAACACAGAGAGTAAAAGCTTCCCATAAAACATAAAAATGTGGTTTCCACCTTAATGGTGATACTTCTCATTTCCAGAAAAGACCAAAGAGCCAAGATAGTTTTCCTTAAATGCAAAACTTTAAATTAGCCATTATTACAGCAAAGTAAAAACACATATATCATATTAGAATATTTGTCTGTTTGTTCGAATTTTATTTGAATTCTACAACCTCTATTTAGAAGGTTTTACTGCTTCTCTCCAAACCCAAGTAACTTTAATTTCTAGTAGTGAATTTACTGACCTTGCAGGAATGATTTATGCATCATTTGCTCCATTGCCAAGCTTCTGTGGATGTTCTCGAGTGAGCAGGGAACACACAGGTTGAGAAACTGTATAAAACAAGCAACTGGCTTTTTACTTGGGAAGTTTTTCCATTCGATTGCCTGCTATTTTACTGATTTTCAGTCATCGCAAGTCTAATTGATAGCAAACAAAACTCTTTCAGGCAGCCCTCAGTTTTACCTCATGGTATCTTAGTGTGAAAAGAGAAATGCAATTTAATGATGCTCTTGCCCTTTAAAACCAGTGATGAACAGTCCAGCCCTACCACCATCATATAAAAGGGTGTAATGCAGGCTGCTCTTCCATCAGCACACCCATCTTCTGTGCAGAATTTCCCTATGGATGCTTCCTTTTTATGTTTGTCCCTTTGCTAGATGTGTCACCTGAGTGGCACAAACAGGGATAGCAATTATGAAAGGCATTTCCAGGCAGAGAAATCTACCTGCCTGTCATGTAATACAAAATATAGCTATTGTGCAGTGCTGTTTTCTACACTGACATTTCACTGAATTTGTGTCCTATTGTTTGCTACATGAAATAATTTTGTACAAACAGATGTCACTTCTCTTTCTTGAAAATCTATGTAATGGATTTCTAATACAAAGTACTTACATTTGCCTGTATATTATTTGTATTTTTACACATATTTTTCAGTAGACCATCTTGTTCACCAGTTATTGTTGTTAAACAGACTGTCACTTCAATCCACCTTATTTTTAACTTGGAAGCCAACTGGCTTTTCTACGATCCTGATCTTCAAATGAATTTGATTTTTACCTATCACTGACTGGTTATGTCAAGAATATATGCTTCCAAGGAAAACGTTGTCTAAATTACACAGGTTGGACAAGTTTGGTTCTCTGATGGAATTTTTTCCGACCTATGCTTATGGAAGAGATGCCTTTTCACACGTGCAGCCATGCATGATAAAAGGAAGCAGCTGTGTGCCAACAGGAGACCCTAAATGATTAAATATTGGGATTCCAGAGCAGCCAGGAGGAGGCTGATCCTCTGACTGCAGGGATGCAGTCGACAAGCAGCAGTGGATCTTAAGTGATGTCATTTAAGACCTAGCTTGGGGCCAATGCAAACCTGCCTCCTGACATCCTCAGGGATCACAGCTGGATTTTCACTTCAGGGAAAGCACAAACTGCCTATTCCACTTACTGCTAGGTGGGTTGCCAAAATTTTGACTATACAGTTAGTGAAATGTGAAATACTACAAGACTAAGGAGGACCAAACAATTAAATGAATCACAATTGACTCATCTTTCTTGCTCCTTGTGAAATGTTTTAAAAATTCTCTGACTTTCAGCAGTGCAGACATTAAGATTTACTTCATTAAACTGGAGGACAGAGGGGGACTGTGGTACAACTTTATGACTTTTCTCACAGACCTAGGAATGGCCATACTAGCTTGATTAAATAGGAGTATCTCACATCACACTGGGACACCAAGAAGGTTGGAGTTCAAATGTTGAAAAACATTTTTAATAATTCCAGCAACTTTTTCTCAGGAACTAGCTATGAATATTTAATTCAAGTCATTAAATGTTGTAACAAATAGGAATTAAAGAAATTAAGATAAAAATCCAGATTTTTGTTTGTTCACTTACTGGTGCAGTTACAGTGCAAGCATCTCTATCCAATCACAGCACAAGGAAAACAGAGCTCTATTCAGTTTCAGGACACCAGAATATTATTTTGGGTTGTCCTGTGAGCTCACCACCCTTTTGCAAGTCACTAACTTTATGTCTTAGTTTGCACAGTATTAAGAAAAAAATGACAAGACATTTTAAAAGTCGATCTATTGAGGAGTGAGTTTTTAATATTTGAAAATCATTTATGTGGAGTAGAATTCCACAATAAGAATGAGAATCAAGCATTGATCTGTCTGAAACAAAATGCTCTGGGGACTCCTTGTTCCCTGCTAACTCTGAATTTCCAAGCCACACTTTTCATGCTAACACCCTGCAGACAAAAGGGTTTTCCAGTTAATTTTTACTCTTCTTCACAAATTCTGTTGCTTCCAAGCCACAATCTGAATTGATCAATCTCACCCTGTTGTATTTAAGTGCTTCTTTTAACCTGGAGATAGCTGTTTTGCCATCGTGGTTAACATTTCAAGCTCAGGCAAAAACTACTTTTAAAAGACCATATAGTTTCAGCACAGGCTGCAACAATAAATCTAAGAGAAAGGTCCTCCACTGCTGTAAATTTCTAGTAAGACAGAAATTGAAATTACTTCTACTAAAGAAAAGTAAAAATTTGAATTTCCAGATTTTCTACAAAACAAACAAACAAACAACCCCTGTACATTTTACAAAAAAGCAGTGACACAAATTAAATCTCTGTACATGTTTCTGGAATTGCTGGTTACCTGAGCCACTGATGGCCTACCATGGACTCTCAGGCTGCCAAGAAGTCCAGAGACCTCAAACAGCAGTAGCATAAATTGGTGGTTGTATGATAGAACAGTTCTAAGACATTTTGATCCTTACAGACAGAGTGAGGAAATACATATAGAAAATATATTTTAATTGCATCCAAATCAAGGGCACTAGCCATTGCTGATGTTGTTAACATTTACAAATCCAGCTGCAAGGGTTTGAAACTAACTGTGAGTGTGTGGTGCTGCCACCAAACAGCAACTAAACAAATTAAAACAGATTCCTAAGGAGCTGGGAAGGTCTGAGCATGAAAAACTCCCAGAGCTGACTGCAAACCATCCTATGGTGTTACCCAAGCCTATTAACTGTGTTTAAAGACAAACAAAAAGCATCCAAGGAAAACACAAGAACGATTAATTAAACCACTGAGCTTTCTACGTGAAAAGGCTATTTGGAAGGGTACAGGTTTTAGTGGGTTTTGCTGGTCTTAAGTATAAATAACCAATCTAATGCCAGTTGAATGACATTTCTCCCCTACTGCTTAAACATCTCCCAGTATCCAAGATACCACTGTCATGCATCTGCTTTGCAAAAGGAAGAAAAGGAAGGTTAGATATTCACTCACTGAAGAACAACTGCGTAAAACCAGCTTTGCAAAGCAATAGTCCTATTTAGGCATTAAACCTTACACTTTTATTGTCCCTCTAAGTTCTGCAAGCAAATATGAATGGAGACGATGAAACTGGTTTTCCCCTTATTTAATTTTCAAATAATTTTACAAGTGTGCCTTTTAACCCATCAAAAAAATCAAAAAGGGATTTTTAAAATTACACTATATACTCATAGTCTAATAATAAACGTTCTCTATTTCAACCAGTCCTGAAGTAGTATCTAATGAGGGTTAGAGGCTGAGAGGAAAAAGAAAAGGCAGCTAGAATCTCCCTTGTGCCGAGTGCAGAATCTGAGACAAGTCATATGGAAACTCACATTAATCCACAAACATCTCAATATTTCTTTTTTAACAAAACAGTAGTTCTGCATAGCAACTGGGGAATGGTAACCAGAACAGCCACTTTACATGCCCAGATTTTCCATTCAATCAAGATACTTCCTCTGGTGTACAATCAAACATTGGTGAATAGCTGTAAATCATGTAAAGATGCTGTTTTGTTTGCATTTCAGAAAAACAGACCAAGCTCGTTCATTTGGGTCATAAAGATTATTTTTCCAGCTCAGTAAATATTTTTTTCTACTTATAACTCTGCTTAAAGACGTGACAAAATTAACTTCACAATTCAGATTTAAGTGCTCTATTTTTGAGGTACCACAGTTTCTTGGGAAGTCTGATTGCCCTGAGTTCCTAAGATAAAGCTCAAAGACAAGTGCAAGTGGACATCTTCATTTCAGTGTAAGAAAAAGTCAGTTTGGAGTTTCATGTGTTTTTACAATTACATGGATGAGCAGTGTTCAGTCCCCAAAATAGCTGCATCTGTCATCATTTATGTTCCTACCAAAGTAGTCTGGTATTCCAGAGTGGTTAAGCTTCTCCAGAACTGTGTTCAAGTGTAGGAAATAAAGAAAAATACGAGGAAAGAACAGTCTTAATTTGAATATGTGCAGCCCCAAATGTTCTAAAATATCCTTTTTTCTTTTAAGAACAATTCACTCATCTTACCTTTTAAATATGCTTTCAAGAAACAGTGCAGATGGTACTTTTTGAAATCTGCTGGTTTAGAAATGTAAATTTCTAAGATTTATAAATATGGTTTACAACTTAATATAGGGAAAACCAGGGCATTTAGTTATAGGACAATGGGAGATGGATTCAAACTGAAAGAGAACAGGTTTAGCTTAGATATTAGGAAGAAAATCTTCCCTATGAGGGTGGTGAGGCTCTGGCACAGGTTGCCCAGAGAAGCTGTGGATGCCCCATCCTTGAAAGTGTTCAAGGCCAGGTTGGATGAAGCTTGGAGCAACTTGGTCTAGTGGAAGGTGTCCCTGCCCATGGCAGAGGAGTTGAAACAAGATGACATTTAAGGTCCCTTCCAACTCAAACCATTCTATGATTCTATAAAAAAAAAAGAAATTGGAATAGGTTCTTTTTTGCATGCCTCTTGACTTTAAAAGTACGTACAAAATTTTAAACTAGGTGTGGCAGTCATATTTCATAGCCTAATTAATAAAATACCTTTGCTGAGCAAACATGAGCAAGCGCTCAGCCTCATACACATCTTTAAAAAGCACGTTGGTATAAACTCTAAATTATGTGTCCAAAGTCTCAACACTGTTAAAAAATTCATTCAAGAGTTTGAAACCTGAACCTGAAGGGAAATACTGCACTATGACCAGACTGCAAAGTTTGTTCCAAACTTCTGGGCACAGCCCCTTTCTCTGGAGGAGCTGGAGAGTCTTGTCCTGCTGCAAGAAGGAAGCAAAGCAGAGTCACCTCCTGCCTGTCAGCTGCTACAAACTGGACACACTCTGCTGACTCTTTCTCCTATGCTGCTTCTGGAGCAGACTTTTCTGGGTGCTTACAACAATTTCTCCAAAATAATTTCTCCACCTTCAAGGCATCTGTCATCAAATTCCCTAAAACTGCACCTCTCCCTTTTTTTTTTTTTTGATGACTACTTTTAGCAGCACAGATCAACCATAAACAACTCACTTCACAGACCACTGCAGCATTAACATTTCCCATTTTAAATTCTCCAGTTGAGCAAGACATTTGTGTTACAACG
Source organism: Nicator chloris (assembly GCA_013400495.1). Taxonomy (NCBI): domain Eukaryota; kingdom Metazoa; phylum Chordata; class Aves; order Passeriformes; family Pycnonotidae; genus Nicator; species Nicator chloris. The sequence goes on from WAAE01010180.1 coordinate 8,339, forward strand.
TTAGCTCATTGTTCTCTTGGCTATTAATAACATTGTACTCCATGTAATAAAAAGTTAATTGAAATCTCAAGGCAGTCATGAAACCAATCAGGAGTTTAACTAAAAGTCATCTTGCAAAGTGACATTTTGGTCTAGTTAATGATAGAAAAATTGTTAGCTCCGTCTCATTAAAAAAACAGATCTCTGCAGAATAATTTGCAGAGACAGAAAATATATAATTTAAATTTATTTCTGTCTCTAAAACACCTACAGAACTTCACAGCAACTGTTGTGCCTAATTACCAATGCCAATAAAATAAAATTACACTACAATTATTTGTTTCAAGCTCTCTTTTGAGAACCACCTCCTCTATCCAGGCATTAATGAATTCATACTGCCTTTCCCAGCTAGCATAAGGAGCTTACTGTAGAAATTATGGATATCTTCATGTAGAGTAGAAAATGAAAAACTCACTTTTTCCATAGCCATTGTTAATGCATTTTGAAGATTGCATTTTACCCTTTGTGAACACAGCTTTCCTCGGCAAGATGAAATCTCACTAGCACCACTGAAATAAGTGCAGTTGCTGATCTGCAAAATCAGCATGAGCAAGAAAATGAGGTCTGCTAGGGCCAAGTGTTTCATATTAAACATTGCTGGCATAAAATCTAATGTCTCCAATGTTCATTTCCTTTAAGAAAGGGGCAGGATGTGGCTCAACAGAAAGCATAATTCATTTAAACAGTGCATCGAAGCACTTTGTGTTTCTAGTTTGAGTCTAAAAAGCATTGGAGGAGCAGAAAAAGAACAGATCTTAATTAAGATATTAATAGTATCTTCCTGACAGTAAAATGTTTAAATGTAGTCCATTTAAAAAGTTCTCCATTGTTTAAAAATATACAGGCTGTGACTCTTCGGTCCTCATGGACCTGCTGCCATTTCAGGGTGCTAAGAATCAACTTCCATTCACCAAACACTGCATTCTAATTCTGCACAAACCTGTTTCATGCATTTTGAAAGAGTAACATACTGAAAAATGTTTGAGCAATGCTATTCTGAAAACCATTGCATTTGCTAAATACAGATCACTCTAAACTCAGCACATCAGAACACATGGAAAACTGCAACTTAAAAGTCAACTACACAGCAATATAGCACGTGAGAATAAAATTATGGGGCAAATATGACACATCTGTCTATAGTTCCTCAGAAAACTTATATATGAACAACCCTGTTTGCTTCAAACAAGAAATGAGCCATCATTCTGTGATAATCTTCAGAGTATCCTGAGTAACCTAAGTATCCTGCTCACAATACAACCTTTATACTGTAGCATCTGATTTTCTTTTTCTTCTGGTCTGGAATATTGTAATTTTAGCATTGCTTCAGATAATGACTGCCTTTCACATGCATCTGACTACCAGTTACATCATTATAGACAAGGCCAGTAGCTGCTGGTCTGATGATTCACCATCTGCCATGGTTTTCCACTGTAAAAAATAAACACTGTAGGCAGTCAAGAGGGAAGAGGCACTTCTGAAAGCGTTAAGAGTAGCAGAAGTATCAAAGAATTGCAAATCTTTTCACAGTAATCATGAGGCCTGTATGCTATCAAGGTGCAGCTGCCAAAGGCAGCCTATTTACCTACATTGCAAAGGAGACACCAGCAACCTGAATGAATTTTTAAGGTCACGAATTTTAAAAGTAGTCTGTTAAATGAATTTGCTGTGTTTTGTAAAAGCCACCCATCTTGTACGCGCCAGCTTGACCTTTCATGTCCCATAACCCTGCCCAAGATTATTTTACTTTGATTTTCTAAGTTACCAATATTATTTACCCTAATTGTGTTACAATAAATGTCAGCTTATTTAGGTGCCTAAATAAAGTAATTCTGGGGAGACAAAGGGATCCAGAGGGTTCATAAAGAAACATAAATATTTTGATTGGTAGGCTTGTGACTCAAATGTAGTTGATTCCAACAATGACTGAAAGTTAAATTGTGGGATGACTACATAGGCAATCTATGGTTTCAAAATTATTTTCTAGTGAACAAGTGTTATTAGTACATAAACTGTCATAACTATCCATCAAAAGATGCCCTGGAGGCTAAAACATGCTTTAAAGTTGTCTCTCCGAATTAGAGTAAGTAAATTACCAGCTTCATCTGTACCTGTTCAAACTGAGTCTGTTCTCATAAAAGATAATTTTTTTTTTTTTAGTATTATCAACATGACATATCTCACAAGTATTATGACTGGTTATTATGTCTGGTTAAATTAAAAAAAAAAATCTGAGGCCTTACTGTCCTGACAGAATCTCAATTCCCAATCATTTTGCCCAATATCCTGCCAAATTAGAATTTTCCATTCATGAAATTCACTCGACATGAATATATACACTCTACACACACGTATGGAATCCATACAGACAGAATGAAGTACGAGGGCAGCATCTAACAAGGAAACACAACCTCCTGATCCCGTAAGTCTGCTTATGGTCACAACAGCTTCAGCAGTCACAAAAATTCCCCCTCTGTAGCAAGGACCATCAGTGTGGTACCAATCACTTACAGAACTGTTCACCTGGTGATTTCCATGACAATAACTGTTCAGATAAAAGTCCTGGGGATATGAGGAATCACTCGAATGAGGGAGGGAGAAGATCCATTGAGCCACACGGCGCCATCATCTACCAAAACATCACAGTACACAACTCCCTGAACATTCATTGCCTGTCATGCCCTCCCATATTTGCCGCATTAAGTTTTAATTGCATTAATTTTCTGCCAAGATCTGGATCCACAGCCTGCTATGTCTCACAAAACCTGGAGATTAAACTGATATATTTTAGATTTTTTTCATACTTTCACTCTGTGATTGTTGCTTAGAAGATAGCCCTTGTATGGTCTTTCCTTCCCTTCACCACAAAATCCTGTTTCAGAATGTAAATTCAGTCTGTGTATTCTTCACACTCATTTTACTAAACATTCAGAATAGAAACCATTCACTCAATAGTTCACCAAACCTTCTTTTGCATTACAAGACTGACAGCTTCTCTGGGTTTGTTGTTGAAATGTCACGATATTTTGCTTATCAGCAATACAATACAAAATACAAAAACCAGCACAGATTCACATTCTCATATTCCAAATAAATTCTGGAGTAATTTAAGACTCCTTGGCACTTAGAAAAGAAGTTTGCAAATACAAATCCCAGGAAAATTCCTTTCACTCACTTTCCTCCAGGAGTAGCTAAAGGTGTACAAATATAGGAGTGGCAAATTCCAGAGGAACTTCAAATACACTCTTCTATTTAATCATATTTATCATAAGATGGTACTAATCCTTCCTTGGGGCCATGTATTTTAAAGCTATATTTGGCTACTGAGCAATTTTTGCTTGCAGGGAACACAAACTATCATTGGTTTGATTTTTAATTTAAAGTGAATTTGGACCTTGCCTGCTTCCATACCCACTCGGATGGATTCTGACATAATCCTGAAACAACTTCTTATTTCCCAGTAGAAAGAAAAAAAAAAAAGAAATTGCTTAAGCTTTCAGGCATCTCTTGAGCAAGAACTCTCATCATAATCCAAGGGTGAAAAGTAGGACTGTGAAAGTCCTACTTGCATCTGATATGCCCAGATTTTTAGATTTTTAACTACTGTCCATTTTTCTGACACTGACAAGAGTTTATAAATAATTGCATTCTGCAGGAGTCTAGCAACAATTAACATAAATCTGAGGCTAAGGTACAAAAATACATACTGAATAACCCTTTTATTAACAAGGAAATATTAAAATACCATAATCTATTTCTTATTTTCATTCTGTTGTAAAATTGATTATCAACATACAGCCAGAAGCACATGTGGCAAAGAAATCTGTTTGCAAATTTGACTGCCAAAGAGCAATTGCTTTCTTAAACCTTGGGGGAATGGGAAAACAAAATCTATTGAAAACTAGAGATAAGGAACTTCATTTTCCCTTGCTTATATTCAACTACAAAGACTGTAGAAGCAGCAGCATGGCAATGGTTCTATAATGGTTATTTTTCTGTAACAGTAGAAACATACATTCAAACAGTAATCTTAAACATACTTTCAGCACCAAATAAAGATGTTTGTTACTTATTTTGGAGTCAGAAAACACCTGCATATACTATATACATAACATTAATAGTCAGGGTAAATTGGCTTAAGTTCTCTGGTTTGCAGACAGCAAAAATGCAAAGGCAACGCAACTGTTGGCCCAGGATGTTCAACATTTCAGACTAACACTGCCTTGTTCCACTGTCTCCAATTTCTTTCAAGTCAGGAACCTCTGTTGAGCTGCATCTCTTTTTCACTAAAACAAACGTTTTCCTTCTTGGGAGGTTGTTGTATAGTTTCTTTCTTATTGGCCTTTGTTCAAAGGAGCTTATTCAGTTTAGAATAAGCAAAGACAAGATCCAGGACTGGAAAAGACACTCAGTCACATCCTGGCTTGTGCATGAGAAGCAATATAGATTTTCTGTAGGTAAAACTACAATGACTGCTTCTTTGAAGCATGTCTTCAAAAGTCAAAGTGTCCTGCAAACCCCAAATCCTACTCTCGGATGGAGAGAGAAGTTTCCCTCCTTCCAGTATCCTCAGGCTGAGAGATGCTAGGCCTTCTCCACTTTCCCTCACAGAGATTGCCAGCTCCTATATAATAGTACTTCATTTTGCACTTGATACTTCTAGACATTGTTACAAGAGAAATTTCTGTCAATTTCCTCTTTAGTATTGAACTTGATAGAGAGTAAAAAAAACTCTGTAAAGCCAAAACCCTGCTCAAAGATGAGGGGGAAAAAAAAAAAGAAAATTATTCATCATTTCAGAAAATGTGGTGGGGGTCGAACATCCATGCCATGTAACACACAACAACGAGAAGCTGCTGTGTTATCACAACAAGAAGATTATTTAGACATAGGCATGAAGACACTTAAACTGGGCATACTGCATGTACTTGTGCACAGGAGAGAGTCTGCAGTGGGTGGATGCTTTATTTAGGCAAGTTACCCGTCTGTAACTGCAGAAGGGAGTTGGCAGATGGAGCTCTGGAGTTCCCTGCTGGAATCTGGCCAGGGCACTGCTGTAACCAACTCCTCTCTTCTGAAACACACACGAACTCACATGTCATAAGCTGAAGCTGTTAAAGAGCACTGAGCAACTAGAGACTGAATTCCTCTGCTCTGTTCTTTGCAGACCTCTTTGTACTTGATGGAGGTCTGTGTAAAACTCCCACCTCTCTAAGACAACAGTTTCATAAACAGCTTCTGTACAAGTATGAAGAACAGTAAGGACACAATGCAGTTTTAATTTGGGTTTTTAGATTGGAATAACCTAAAAATCTTTTCACAACCATATCACAAGTCTCATTACTACTTTCAAGTAACAAAAATCCTACTGAATTAACATTTCTTTAAAACTCCAAAGAATTGTAATTCTAAAATGCCTGCACTTTTAATCTTAGAAATGAATTTAAAATAAAAATCAAAACTGAAGATCCATTTTTTTTTCCTAATTAAATATCCTCCACTAAGTGGTTTAGTAGTATATAAAAAAAGAGGAACACCTAGTACATAAAGCAGGAAACATTTCATGAAAGGAAAGCACTTTGAAGTTCACTCAGGCTTTGTTCCTTTAGGGCTTTGCTTGTGTGCATCCCTAAGCAGGGAGCACAGACACAGGGGACATGGTTTCCTTCTGTTATCCTGCTTTTTCATGGGCATGCTACTCAAGTGAAGGGATGTTCAGCCTGGATTCCAGACAGCAAGAACTTCCCTGCAAATTCCCATTGTAGCCAAAGCATAGCATAACTGCTGCCACCTCTACTGCTCAGACACATCTTCTGTTTCACACAGAAACTATTTGGAAAAGATGAGAGACTTTTCAGTAGGAGCAGGGAACTTTTTTTTTATATTCATTGGAGACTAAACACAGACCTTTTTGGAACTTGGCTTTGACACTGGATGAAAGTAATAGCTGCAATCATAAAGCCAAGCTATTCTTTCAGCTCACATGGAAAACTTGTACAAAGTAAATGGTTATTTCTGAGCTTCTCAGATTGGAGCAAAAGGCATGTCATGAGTGGGTGTTAGTCTGGAGAAAGCGCTTGCTTTCTCCTTTAGCTGCTAAGCAGAGGTCATGCAGTAAGATATGCTCCTCCAGAAATGTACATTTCCCTGCTCATAGACTCTGAAAGCTCTGGCTTGCTCTAATGTACTGCATTTTTCTGCCTTCTGCTTTTCAGCCAGAGAAGACAATCTATCCGACCACATAGGAAAACAACATCTCAATGGAGAAAGATGCCCTCCTCAATGTAGATTATGCAGACATGCAGTAAACTTCTCTTCATCCAAGCCCTCTCTGTGCTACGCTGTCTGGAGCACTTGCATTTTGGCAGCTCCCCTTCCTCACACTGGCCCTGCCTGCCTCAGCCACCTGGCCTTTATTGGGACACCAGCCATTCTTTTTCTCAGCAGAGTAACACTGCAATTCGTGATTCTTTCAGGAAAAAGGAATAGAGAAAGCTGTACATTAAGGTCCAAAATACACTGGAAAAGAAAAATAAGCCATAGTTCACTGACCACAAAGACTTGGGAAAACTGCTGAGGCAACAGCCTCAGCTGCCTGGGGCAACTGGAATATTCAGCAATCATCTCCTCAGCTGTCACAGCTCACACAGAATTTTAAGGAAACACAAACCAACAGTTCACGTTCCTTTAGGAGCTACAAGGGAAATTGCAGTGGACTTCAATTCACTTCAGGAGCAGCTCAGACAACACAAAGCTAAGAATATTAATCTTAGCAGCTACTGCCAGGCAAGACATCTTTTACTTATATTTAAAATGCATTTGTGAAATCGAAGTTTTAGAGCAAAGTCCTTTCAGTATTGTTACAAGAAGTGACATCCCTGGGCACAGATAGAAGTTTGCAGCTCGAGCTGGCCACAAACTGCTTGCAGATGCTGTTTTACACACCTACCTGTAATGTCCATATTGTGCATGCACTTATGTACAAACAGCAAGGCATTTCCAACTTACATTAAAGCTCTCTCTAAAGAAAGTGCCCTTGGGACAGTGTTTGTTAACAGTTTAAGTCCAAATATGTTCTGGACTGCAAATCCATTTAATATTCATGAAAAATGTGTCTAAGTCATGAAACACAATGTATTTCAATTTTATGCATATATGTAAATATGATACTTACATAATATTTAGTAAAACCCTACAAATATTTAGGACATTTAATCTGCAGTATGCTACTTAGATGAATAATTTATCCTCACATCCTTGGAATACCCATATCTTTGACTTTGTAATAACTTTATGTCCTTTGTGGCTTGTCTCCTGCTAGATCACATCACTGTATGTATGCTATCAACTGGTACATATCTACAGTCTCTGAAGAGTCAAGTCAGATGGCATAGAAAATATTTTATAAATCAGAAAGCCTTTATAGTGTGCTTTTCATGTTGCAGGGACTCTTCAAATTGCTTCCGGACAGTGCTATTTTTATAATGCCATCACAAAACCAAATCCTATCCTACCCATTCATGACTTGAGTGCAGCTTTAGATGAAAACTGCATGTGTCATAAAGAAATCTTTGCCCAAACTGCTGACCAAAAACTAAGATAGAAGTTCATATAAAGCATTAAGGAGGTCGGGACAGGACCTCAAGTCCTCTCCAGTCCTCACTTTTAAACTCCACTCTTGCTGTCTTTGGGAACTGTTCATCTTAATTTCTGGGGGTTTTTGTTTTTCATTTTTTTCTTCAGGAAGTTGATCAGAACATGAGCAGCAGTTGCACAAACAAAACCAAGAAGTACTGACTGCTATCAAGTGCTCAGGAGCGAAAGGGAAGAGTAGCAAGAGAGGACCAGGCAGGCAGACACTGCAAAGGTTCTTGCTGTTCCTGTTACGGTTCCTGCATTACTGTTTTACTTGGTCTGACATGACTGAGGTTTTCTAAAGCAATATTCCAGACCTGCATGGGGCCTTGAAGTTTCCCCTCCATCAGTAACACACAGCACTTCTGCACAGGAATAACCTGGAACTACTGCCAAGACCCAGCAGAAGGAGAGCCATACCTACAGTATTCATTTCTCCCATATAGTTTCCACTGCATAATTCATAGACAGGTCTTTGTCTTTCATACCAAAGCAATGCTCCATCAGCTTTTTACAGACTGAAGAAAAAGTGTCCTTTTACTCATTTCTAGAGTATCTGTGGAAACATGAGCCAGGGCAAAGTGCCAGGCACCAGAAAACCCTGAGAACACTGCCCATATGGGTTTTCAATGCATTACATCAAAGGCACTTAATTCCCAGCTTAACTCTGAAAGTTGGATTACTAATATAGAGTATATAAGAAGGGAACTAGAGTACATTTTTAAATTTTTTTCTTCTGATGACTGTAAAGTTGTCAGCAAATGTCACTCAGGAAGCGATAAGCACCTCAAGGTGACAACAGCTCCCATACCACTGCCAAGAGTGGTATGGGGGAAGCTTCTTTGGGATTTGGCATTGTGTTCATAACTGCCTCTCCATCTTTCTAATTTTGCAGTGTTCTTGTCCTACAGGCATGGAGTATTTATAAAACTTTTTCACCCCAAAAATATTCTCTAGAATATATATTAAATTTCACTTTTCAAGGATGTTCAGGGAAATAGTCTGTTCACACTTTAACCTGCTGTGAAAACAAAACCCTTAATAAGCAGGCAAAATTTTTGGTTTGTCAGCCTAATCTAAAAAGAGCAATTGTACCTCAGAGTTTTAGGAAGTATATTCTGTTGGCTTATATTTATTAAGCTGGGGGAACACACGATTCAGCCACTTTGAGTTTTAATATTCACATTAAAAATGGCATAGCATGGATTTACAACACTACGGAACCTCAGGTTTGAGTTGGTTTTGGGTTGGGTTTTTTGGGGGTTGTGGGGTGTGTGCATTAATTATTTTTTTTAACTACAGAAAGACTGATATCAGTAGTTCAGTTGGTTTGGAATTTTGTTGTTGTTTAGGTTTTCCTGGCTGTTCCTCTCTTTACAAGTTCTCTCATAATTTTTCATCAGTGTAATTCTTAAAACAGTGTTAGATCCTTCACCACCATTCTAAAATACAGTGATTTTAGAAGCCACAAATTAAGCTGCTTTCTGAATGTTCCAGTCATTGCATAAGCTTGCAGGGAGCCATGCAGCCCTTCCCCAATACTCAAATATAATCTGGGAAGTTTTCAAAGAATAGGAGTCCAGTGTTCAACTACAGCCAAATTTGAATGGGAATACCTCATTATACAGCTGTGAAAATCTTCCTCATAAAACCCAGTAGAATTCAGAAGTGCTTTAGAAATGTCATTCAGTTAAAAAGCAAAAGCTTAATTTTTTTAGTAAGATTTCCCAAAACCAAAAATCATGTTTTATACAACTTTTAGATAAAACCTTATGTGAGAGAATGTGCAAAGTATAGTCTAACACATATGGAGGAAATAGTAATGTGGGGGAAAAAAAACCCACAGGTTTTGTTGGGTTTTTTGGTTTTTTGGGGTTTTTTTTGAGATAACAAAGTTTATCCTCTCCTTTCCCATTTATTATCTGGTCTTAAACTCCGATGACTCCCTTTTCACAAGCCTCTTCTCTTTTCTTCTCTGCTACATAACTTAGTAAAGCATCCAAACTACCTGATGAGAATCACAGCTAAGAAAAAAACCCACACATCTGTGCAGCATGGAAGAGCATCAATCCTGCAGTGACTTAGTGCAATGCTTTAAGTGCCTATTAAATTCCTATGAGAGGAGAGAAGGAACAATAGAACGTGAATTCAAACTTTATGTGCATAATTTAGAAATTTTTGCTCTATTTTGTAGAAATACAGAACAAATTCATACAATTTTAACCCTACAAGTTTTCTAGCAGGCCGAAGTTGCAAGGACTGTGTTACTTTGACTGATTTTACAAATGAGACTTCTTCATTCTGGCCAATTCTAAATTACAGTTTTTGTGAAAGCCATAAGAACCATGTACCAAAACCTGGATTCACTGAAGCAGCTGGCCTCAAGTGTAGTTGCTACCATTCTTTAATCATTCCAGAGAGCATCTCTGTCACAAAGCCAGGAAGCCAAAGCAGAATTCAAGATGTTAAGAAAACAGATTTCAAAGGCTAATGCAAACAATTTGTGCCAGCTTTACTGTTTTCAGAATTAATAAAACACAACCATTCTTAGATACTGCTCATATAAAATGCCCAATTATGTCTTTATAACTTACAAAACTCTATATAAACAGGTATGTCATTTTGATCCAAAATATCCCACCTCTAAAATCAATTTTATTGGGTAAATGCAGTTCAGTGACGTCACACAAGCCTGTACAAAGAAACTCAGAGGCATTTTAGATAACCTTTCAAAAACTGGTCACATTTTTTGTGTCACAAATGCTGGCACATACAAAAAAAAATTCTACTAGTTAGTGATTTTATATTTGTTTTACCACTGATCCCTTAGTGTTCTAAGTAGTGGATGATTTACCAGCCTCAGAGGCACAGGGAATTTACCTGTGGGATTTTGTGTGTCACATCTCTAATTCACAAATTTCAGGAGTTGCCATGGAAGACACTGCTGTTAAAATCTTTAACAGAAAACAGTAAAAATTCTCCTCCTCAAGATTTGATCACAGCAGTAACTGGCATCTCTGAAGAGTTCTGTTGGTTCTAATAAAGATAGGCAAGGTCAGAACTGGTATTTTCAGTTATCTTGACTTGGTGGCAACACCACTCACATTCCTCTAGATTTCTGGAATCTAGAGGATTAGGTAATTTTTACCAAGTGGTCAAGTCCTATCACATAAGTAGAAATTCCACCAAAAAAAAAAAAAAAAAAAAAAGGAGAATTTAACAGAAAAAGCTCTTTATGGTTATTTCAAAAAGATAAAAGGAAACATTTTAGCAATTTCTATTACTGCTCTAGTTAATATCTATCAATTTACTTTTTTTTTTCCAGAAAATATATTTAGGCAAGATTTGGAACTGCAGATACTCACTCTGTCACAAATAAGCTCTGTGAGGGCAAGCATCACAAAAATCTGGTTAATGGATATATTCAGGTGGGGTTTCTTAGGTTTTTGGAGGGGCAGGGTTTGATGTGGAATTTTGGTTTGTTGGGGTTTTTTGTTGTTGCTGTTTTTAAAGCAAGTACATAAAAAATGAAGCTACCTGAATCGCTTCTCAGGAACACAAACAGATCAACTCCTCCACTTGGCAGTGGATTCATTTTGGTTTTTCCTTTAACATTTTGCGCGTTTAGAAGCCCAGGTCAAAGACAGTACATTCAAGGGTTACTTCCTCAAGCTCTTTGTGAAGGCTACAATTCACCTACCCTGACCCTCCAGCTGACACAGCTGCATGCTACTGGAGAAGGTTTCTCCTGACTGCTTATGGAAAAGCTCCTATAGTGCCTGGCACACTTTTTCAACTCCACCTAGTACCACCAGGTTTGTGAATTAACCTCTTAAAAACCTGGATGATTCACAGCTGTAATTAAAATTTCTTTTTGCTAACAAGTAAGCACCTATTTTCTTGGCTGCTGTGAAGAATAATCACAGAAATGTTATCAGTTGCAGATGTAAAACCAACTTTTTAATTAACATTTTGCCATTATTGGTTGCTGTACCTCTTCAAAGCTGTCTTTTCTCAGCAGTTAATTATTCTTGAAAAGACACACACTTGTCAGGCATAGGTTTGCTAAGACATTACCCTGTTTGAAAAAAAAAAAAAACAAAATCTCACAAGTAACCTCTAGTGTTTCAAAAAGGACAAATTTTAAAAGGGTGGGGTTTAGCACAGAGAGCCCCATTTAATAGTGGAACACATGAAATGCAATGCTGGCTGTGATAATGAAATGCAGCTTTATGCTTGTAATCTAACATTCAGATCTTCTTTTTTCAGCACCTTTGAGAGCTGTTTTTACTCGAGATCAGTGACTCCTCTCACCCACCACATGGGAGGGAATGTTGGAAGAATGCAGTAGGTACCATAAATACAGAAAGCCATCCATGCCCTTGAATGCAGCTCAGTGAAGTCATAGAGCATTATTTTGTTAAATGAGTTAAAGTAGGTAATTATAACTGGAAAAGCGGGGGGGAAAGCTAAATTAATATTAACAATGTAAGGCAGGTAACCCTTTACATAAATTGAGCTCTAGCCATTCCAGAAGCTGGTAGTATTAAGCATCATTAACTCAGCCTCAATAAAGTATTTTCTACTGCATACTATGCTGGAGTCTTAAATATTTTAAGAATATAATAAGAATTACAAAATATTTATGCTACTTACTACATACAATCTCTCCTCCAGAATAATGATTCCATCACTCAGATCCAATCTTTTTCATCAAAAAGGTCTTCATCAAAGACCTTTTCAGGTCTTTCTTGCCAAGTAGATAAAATCTGCTGATAAAAATTTCCAGTTATAACATTGTATTTTAAAAAAATTACACATTTTGTTTTCAAACTGAGCCTTCCCCTCTGTAATGACTGTTTCATAGACATGTTTATGCATACAAGATGACTTTCAAGACTTGGATCAGGAGACCTGCTCCTTTTATACCACACAATAAATCCATCATTGTGATTGTTAGACTTTATCACAGCAAATGGATATTGTGTTTTACATGGAACATGATAAGATCTTAAATCTGCCTTAATTTGACAGGATTTTGTCTGCAAGGTGGACAGGACAGCCCAACAACTGAGGCTGGGCTATGGCAGAAACAGTTAAGGGACTAAAAACCAAACCTGACATCAATGGAACCCCAGGTCCAGCCTGACAACCCACACAGACCCAGGCAGGTTCTGTGCAAGAGCAGGTGACTGGTACAGCCTGAACAACGGCACTCATGCTGTGTTCAAAACCAGAACAAAACTAAAATCAACACTGTTCACTTTATAAAGTCTTTCAGAGGGAGCAGAAAAAAAGCGTTCAAAACCAGCATTTTGTTGGCTGTTTAAACCTTTTAGATCTGCCCTTAGACATCTGACGTGAATCTTAAGACAAATACTTCCAATAACCTGGATTTAATCATCTCGTGATTCTAAATCTCAGGTTGCTTGTCTACCAAAGTATGACACTTATGATAAATTCTCAAAATTAGAAAATTACACATTTTCATAGTTTATGAAATATCACAACATTCAGTTTTACTTCTTACAAGAAATCATGCTGTTTGACAGAGTAAATTACAAGGTATTGTGAACAGATAGAGTTTATGGAAGCTCTGAGAAGAACTCTGTTGATGGACTGGACAAAGCAGTCTTGTAGAAGCAGACTGCTGAAATCCATTACATCCCCAAAATGTGGGGAGCCAATACTGATGCCATGGTTTCCTAGTTACAGAAACCTGGTCATGGTGAACCCACAGTCCCCAAGGTCTCATTATCTGTGCTGAGGGAGTACATGTAATGGAACATTATTTTCTGTAACTGGTTTTCAATGAAGGGTGATTTCAATCATACAGGAAATGCTGTATGAGAACTAAGTCTCAGTCTAATGTCTGCCATATTCCTGGTAGGTTTTGTACCTTTAAAAATGTTATGTCCTGGCATACTTTACTTGGGTTGTCCATTTTTACAAACAGATCAGTAACTTCCCACAGTGCAACACAGAGGTTTGGTCAACGCATTCTTCCACGTATCAGCATGGCCAGATTTCTTTTCCAAAATAAAATCTGTGCAAATGGGTAAATTAAACCAGGCTGAGCAGTGCAGCAATCTGTGGAGTGCCAGAGGAAGGTCACACTGCTGGCACACAGAGCCAAGGGCCAGCCAGGAGATGCCCACCTGGCTTGCTCAGCGCCCAACCTCAGAAGCTCACAGCAGAGAAAAGGAAATGAACTGCCACGTGAAGAACCTAGTAAAAGTAGCAGATTTAGTCAGCTAATTTAATGTATGCTAAATAGAATTTTCTTATGTTCTTAGAGCTGAAGTGCAGGAAAAAAACACTGTTCTGCAACTGAAGTGGATGGAAAAATGCTAAGAAAGCCAGGATTGGACAAGACTTGTGAGTCACTACAGAGCTATCCAAAGGGATACAGAGGTCGGCCACTCGCTAGAACGTGGGCTGAAACAGTCACTGATTTATTTTCCAAGAATCCCAATAAGAGGCACTCTCAGGGGAGCACAAGACAAGAGACTTTGCCATGACTGCAGCTACAAAGATGACTACAGTTCAGAAATTCTGGCAAACTTGAGAGGCTACAGTAGGAAGTCAAAGCTGTGCTCTGAAAGTTCTGAGAATGCAAGCACAGAGCAGGAAGCGAGACATTACAATGGCATAACTCCTAGGGGAGCTTGGGAGTACTAAATGCGTTTGTTAATTGATTTATTCAGATGCATTCTTATCAAAGAAAAGGTCAAGGTTTAGTGTTTGGGACTCCTATTTTATGACTAAGTTTTTATAGACAGCTTTGGACATCCCTCTCTGAATTATAGGGCAGTGGGTATTCCTTGTTAGGAAGGAATATAGGTAGTTACATTTACTGCTGTACTCAGAATTCATTCCACAGAAGGGTGAATCCCAACTACTGTTCTCAGACTAGAGAAAAAGACACACAATCAAATAAAAAATTTGGAAGATAAAATTTGATATAAGCCATCCTTTCTGCTTTGGGTTATGGAACAGTCTGAACTAGGTTAAATGCAAGAATTCATAATTCTCTTTATTATTAATTTTCAATACATTTCTGAAATCTACCTCTAAGGAACTAGATGATTTAGTTTAATTACATAAATTGCAATTAAACTAAAACACGGAACATTGGCTAGTTACTACTTTCCTCTTCCATATCTAAAATTGAAACATTGAATCTGCCTGGCAGAGACATTTTATTTACCAGTATCCCTAGAAGTCACCAAGTTCAAGCTGGCTCCGATGAAATCCTGCAAACCCCCTGTTCTTTGAGCCCCAGCAAGATGATTTCACGTGTAGCTCAGCCACGTTAGTAACAGGGAGCTACAGCTCTGGCAGCTCTAATTGTATCTGCAGCACATGGAACCACACGTTAAGGAAACTCTGACAGAAACTGGGCAGAAGTAGTAGAAATTACCTTACATGACATCATAAAGCACAGGCCCCATATAAAATTAAATGTATAAAAGCCATAGTTTTAAAAGAGGAATTGAGAGAGGCAGTGGAAATTCAGCATGTCAATTTTTTGGTTTATGAGTAATCTAAGGCTGAAGACAAAACCCTGCAATTCGGGTTCTACAAACTAAAGACTTATAGAAGGGATCCAAAGTGATCAAGTCTGTAATTCTATGAAGTCACCTTTTGTCAGCTGATTTTTCACATTCCCTGCCCCAAATTCACCTAAGGCATTATTTTCATTCTCAAAAACTCAATTTTGTGCAACACACGGGTTATTTACCTTTATCATCTTTAAGTAGAATGAACGAAAACCATTATTGACTTTCCCTTCCTTGAAACCTTCTGTTCTCAGTAGCATTTTTCCAGTGTTGCTAAAGGGAGGGCTGAACCACAGCAGCCATACTAAAGGTCACTGAGCTGTGATTGAGAACTTCCTTGCTGTCTCCATTGCTCCACAGACTGCTCTCTCTGCTTGACTCGGATACCTAGGTTATCACTGATTATTGTCTGATGAAGGTTCTCATTCAGAGGTAAGAAAAAATAAAATTAAAGTTATGACCAGGGTCTCTATCCTCCCATGACTTAAACCTTCATGTTTAACCATTAAAGCAGAGGGGACATTTTGCAGCCACAACCTTTTTCCTTTGTATGATAACATATGTCACCATCCTGTAATATTTTTCGTGGTGTATGTATTTTAAATGGGGAAAGTAATAACAAAACTGCATAAAATCACTGTGCCAGATGCTGATGTAGTTGAAGAGGAATCCCGGAGGTATAAGACTGGAAGCCACAGTCCATCTAGGAAGCCAACCTGGAAAACCTGACTAGTGCTGTGGGTAATGCTGGAGTTTGAACATCTGTATTTTCTTCCAGAAATGAAAAAAAACTCACACCCTGGAATTTTTTTAAAGTTACATATATCAATGCATGGTCTGAGAATGCTGTGAGCTTTTACATGATATTTTCTGTCTGCTTTTTAAACTAACCCCACTTTGAGTGTAGACATGACCCTTCATTTTTGTCTAGAAAAGATGACTAATAGGATTCTAGTTAGAAATGTGCAGTTTTAAAAATATTATCCTGTGCTTTGCATCAACAGTCTACACCAAGATGAGAAATATTAATCTTTGTAGCAGTCTGCCACACACAAATAGATTAATTTAACAGATGTACAATTCAAGTAAAACTCTGAGCTCATGATGAAAAATTTGGAGTAAATCCAGTACAAGGAAAATAAAGCAAAGAACTTATTAAAGGAAGAAATGTGAGAAAGAATTGTGCTAAACATTCTTCTTATTCTTGCCTTCTTAGGAGGACACCATGCTGGGCAAGCTTGGGGAAGGAGAAGATCTGCCTGCTCCCTGAGGAAAAAATGGGGAAGAAGAGATTCATCAGCCCTCACCTCTGGAAAGCCGAGTCCTGCTCAGTCATTACTTGCACACAAGAAGAGAAAGAGTGCGTGTAAAAATCCTAGACAATGGCTCAGTGCCTACAAAGAGGCATTCTTCTGTCTGACTTCCACTGCTGTTAGATTTATGATCTGAGACACAAGTAGATCCCTTTTGCATGAAAGTCAAAAGGATATTCTTTTATAACTTGATACAAAAACCTACAGAAACAGATAGAGAGTTCTTAAACTTGGATAGGATTTGGATCTGTGTCACTTCTGTGAACTAGAAGATGACAAGTTTTTCCCCCCAGATAAAACACATAAAATCCACACAAATGAAAGCTCTTCAGTTTTTCAGTAGATCAAGACAAAAATCTTTAAAGAAAGACAATCCTTTTTAGTACTCAAAATATTACTTCATTTCTCAAGACATTATTAACATACCATTTCCATAACATCAGTTGGTCTTTCTACCACCAAGCAGGAAAAGTTCAGTAAATAGAGTATTTAATTTGCAGTCTTACTATACAGCTAGAAATACACTGACAGGTTGTAATTCTTCAAGAATTTTAAGCTATAATATATGCTGTGGCTACTTTTTGGCTTCTACATATTTCTAAAATGGACCAGTATTTCCATTTATTAACCAAGTTATTACAGCTTTAGCATATTTTAAATTACTCCTGTCAGAGTATACTCAAACAACTGATGACTTAATTTTATTTTGTGGAAGGCCTTAGAAGTACCAGGAAAAGTTTATGTTGAAACAGCATTATGGTGAGAACAGGAATGAGTAAGAGAGAAGTGAGTGTAACAGGTGGGGATGCAAACCACGGACAGAACTACAAAGTGAGATGCAGACAGGATGATTAAGCTATATAAAATTAGAAATAATCTCCTGGATACATATTACTGGTTATTTGAGGTACCTCCAGGTACACAGGAATTATAAAGATGGCCCCAGGCAGGGGTTGAGGTTTGGGGCAGGGGTAAGGGGTTTCTTCTTGTCAGGATAGTTTATGAAACAGTGTATGAAATACAACTTTTAAATGGACAAATATCCAGATCCTTTCTTACTTATAGCTGCATATTCCAACCTAGAAACTCGTTTGAAAAAGCAAGTGTCAGAGAAAACGTCTTTACTAATTAGAACTGAATTAAATTAGTACTGTGGAGTACAGGTAGGATTAATTTGGAGGTAAACATCCCAGAAGCAGCCTCTATAACTGATCAAACACTGCACTTTCCTTGCAGAAAAACAGGCTTTTGGATGCGAGACAATTTGATCTGTCATTGAGGTGAGTTTGCAAAAGGTATGTAATGAAATCCATAACATGATTTATTCTTCCTTGCGTGTTTGTTTGTTGAGCTTGGTCTCCCCTTGGTCTTCCCCTCTCCCCCCCAAAAAAACCGATGGAAATCTTGATATTTGCCAAAAAGCCCAAGTTTGTAAGAACTCTCCCTGCTGAAAAGCCAAGATAAAAGACCTGATATAAATATTCATGTGAAAGGTCAAAGTCTATTGTTAGTCACTATCTCCTTTTAGAGGAAAGAGCACCTGCCAATACTTCAATATTTTCTAAAGTTCCAGTGTTCCCATTGCTTCATGTTCTTTTGCTCTGTGTTCACATCCTGGGGTATGCAGGGTGGAGAGTACCGTCTATTCTCAATTAGGGAAAAAGTTGGGGATTTTTTCATATCACTCGTGGCCCGATTTATGTCACAAGTATGAATTAGAATTTTTCCAACAAAACTATAAATCAGCAAAGCATGTATGCTGGGGCATATGGAGCTCCTATTTTTGATATCCATTATCCTGTTTTTTCAAAGTAATATGAATAGAGATAAGAACGAAATACATTTCTAGCTAAGACCACTTGCTTATTTCTATTGCAAATCAAACTTAGTAGAATAACAGGAAATTTCCAGCTCATTCCTATGTTCTCTTAAAATTTAATCTATTTCGACTCTGTGGTCTAGATATGTTTTCATACTTCCTCTTGCTTTTTTCCAGTAATTTATTCTAATACAAACATTAGTTCAGCATTCCTTTCAATTAGAGCAACGTTCCAATTCTCTCACAGTCAGTATTCTCTCTTACCAAAGAGATTTTTTTTCAGTACTACTAAGCTGAAGTTACTGGTTTGCTTATCTTCACCTTCTCCCACCTCTGAGGACCTAACAGCAATTGTATAAGTTGATAGTAGAAAATACTGATTTTATAGTGGCAGTAGGAGAAAAATTTATCAACATGCCTTAAATAACAAGATATCAATCACATAAAATTTTAAGCTTTTAAATTATATATATATATAAAATGCATTGTACTGCTTGCTGTATTCCTCTCAGTGATCAGAGATAAACAGGAACCTCTAGAGCAATTCAAGTCACAGATAGGTTTTACTTCAGTTCACTAAAATGACTGCAAAACAGATTTGTATACTCCCCTCAAAGCTGCGGGTGTCAGTCAAGAAACAGCATCCCTAACCCTGACCTCTGACTCTCTACTATGTAGGAATGCCATCCTTTACCAGCAGTGCTGGCCAAACACGCTGGCACCAGGTTTCACATCACTGTGGCCATTAAAAGCAAAGCCAGCCAGCGTCTGCTTCCATTACACAGAGTAACTTTTCCCTGGCAAAGTAATGTCAAAAGCTCTTTCAGCCCACAGATCACAACAAGCCAAGAATTCTCTACAATCCTCCCAAAGGTGAAACACAGAACCTGACCCAGAAATCAGATTCAGTCACTGGCCTCAAAACATCTGCCTTGCTAGTTTATCCATACTCCTTTTCCCACATACACACACTTCTCAATGGGTTGAGTTGCATCATTTGTGTAATTCATAACATCAAGGACTATAATTCACTTACAATAATGACTATTTCTTTAAGTTATGAGGCATCTTGGTAAAGCTAATACATTTATGTTAGTCTGCTCTTTGTAATCAGTGTTTAGTCAAAATAATTTGCCTGTAAACAATTAGCACAACATAAATGCAAATTTGTGAAGATTTCTACAGGCTGCACTTTTCAGTATAATTACAGCAGCTGGAGGTAAAATACAACTAGAACTGGCTATATGACAACAGTTCATATTAACTGAGCAAAATGGCTGTTGTTTTGTTGATACAATCTATCAACTCACTTTTTTAAGCAATGATTTCATTTTTTAAAAAATCCCTTAATCAGAAAGCAGCTCTCATCTCTAATTCAGTTGCAGGGAGTGACTCCTCACAAGTAGGCTCTCACCATCCAGCCTGCTGAGGCACTTGCAGCCCCTGGGGCAGAGGGGGACACACAGGACGTGCCTGGTCAGCGCAGACCAACACTGACATCTGGTGCCAGCAGAGCCATTTTACACGAGGACAAAGGTCTCACTTGACACCTCACTCAAGAGTTGCTAGTTTGACACCAAGATAAATTAGCATCTCCTATTCAGCACCAAACCACACCAGAGTCTAACTACAGGAAAATAAATGAAACAGTAAAAATGCCAAGGACATACTTAAAGCCAGGAGAAGAAAGTGAGAGAACATTAACAATATTTTTTCTGTAATGCACTTTTTCCAAAATGGTGCTATTGGCTGTCATATCACAAGATAATTTTAGCTGCTGCTAAAATAGAGATCCCCCTTTTTGTGAGAACAGTGTTAAGATAATCTGTGCCAGGATGAGCAGAGCTTGCACACTAGAAAAAGCACAAGTGTTGTTTCATTCTGAAAGCAAGGGCTTAGATTGTGGCTGGCATGAGCTTACCTTGCTTGAACAGCTACAAGCACTATATGCCCTATTTTGTGGGCAGGAGAATTCCTCTGTGCCAGCACTTTTTGGCTACTTGCCCAGACCAAACTGTCCCTAGGCAATGGAGCATTGAGCCCAATCTGTATCAATGAGTCTAGCACAGATGGGGTTTGGGGTGCAATCTTTATATGCACACGTAATGTCCATTTCCTTGTAGGCCACAGCCTTCCACTACCATGAATATCAAAGACAGGCTGACACGCCAGAGAGGATGATCCCAATGGTATTTAAAAGACTTTTTTCAAGACTATGAAGAACCAATGACAACAGAGCATGACTGTCTTACCTGCTAAGAAACTAAGCTTTTACACTGCCCTTAGTTCTGCTACCAGCTGCTAGCTCAAATACATCTGTGCGAGATGCACAAACCTGCCCCAAATATAGGTCAACCTCACTATTCTCTCATGCAAGTAGCCAACAGAGAACTATTTCCAAAGTGTAGCTGTTCCATACAGCAGAATACTTTGCAACATGTCCATGCTCCCATAAGGCACTATGCAGCCAGCAAACTCTTGTAATAATGTTATTCGCAAGCACAGACTTGGAAAAAAATGGCTTTTTATTATTGCATCTTTGTGCCAGTGCAGACAGCATCCTGACTTACCAGATGTTTCTTATTTCTTTTTTCTAAACTGCACTTTGGTATTTCTAGAATTGAAGGTTTCAAACAAAGAGGTTTCTGTTACCTTAAGAAATCCAATTTAACACTGCCTCAAAAAATCCGTGATTAAAGGAGTAAAGCTTGATTCTGAGAGAAACACACCAAGCCTCCACCCAAAGAGAACACTTTGAATAACTTTTGTTACCCCATGTCTTTAAAAAACATGGAAACAGTAATAAGCTCTGCAAGTTCCATGAGTGGAAAAGCACTTGTTTTGTGAAGTTTTGAGGTTTTGGAACACAGGGTTGTGCTTGTGTTTTTTATTGAGGGTTGTTTTGTTTGTTTTTCTTTTATTTTATAATTGAGAGAGTCAAAAATACTGAAATCCTAGAACCATATAGGGGACTATAGTTCGTAGGTAACAACACTATTCAGGATTTTGAGTGCAAGTGCAGAGAAGGTAGTGTAATAGCATGACAAATAAAACAAAGTATGGTTTGCCTGATGAGTGCCAAGTGTTGCTGATGAGTTTTCACTTCATCTTAATTAAGGTTACAAGACTTTTATTTAAGTACCACAGCTACTTCAGCAGATACAGGACCGAGGTTTGCGATTTTCTGGCTTGTAGGAGATGCCAGGACATTTCAGTTCTCTAATCCCTAACAAGCAGCAGCTTCTGCTGTAAGGAAATATGAGTAAGTATGGAAGGCACACAGTTTATAGACCTTATTTTACTGACTGCTTTTGCACTACAAGAATTGCATTTAAATTATGGATGGTCTCTAAGTCGTACGTTAGAAGCGTGTTTTACTTTTGAAAAATAACTGTAAACCAAAGAATGTGGAAAACAAGGTGAAACTGTCCTTCTCTAGATAATAGATAAGACAGAAGGAATTCACTGGGGGAGGGGAATCAAAGCAATTCGAGCACAGTAGCAGACAGTTGGGCAAGAAACAATGGTAAATAAAGTCCTCAAAGCTAATGTAAAAGGTCACCATGCAGTTTATAATTTAAAATCATGTTACACTGCAGTAAAGACTGTCCTTTTTGGTTTCTTTTCTCTCGCACTTCCAGATTTTCATCATCAGACTAACAGCTTATTCAACCAGAATGGATTATGTTTTTTCCCTATTTATTGGTCTGCAATACCAACAGCAGTTTGGGGTGGCTGCTTTACTCGTTGGCTAACTACAGACTATTGCAGTTGCACACTCAGTGCCAAAAGAAAAATCATCTTTTTGAATTATGCCTTTACTGACTGCTGATTGACCTCTACATCTTCTACTAAGTATGGCTAAGGAGAAACCAGGTTCCCTGTGATACAACCTACAGGCATAGTGAAACCAAGCCTCCCTACAATTTCAAAGCTCAACATTACTGCATGACAATAACAATGCATTGAACTACAAATTCACATTTGTTTTTATATTCTTGCAATATAACACTTATATTTTTCTTCTGCCAGTATGTGTGAAAATTCAGGACCCATCATTATACCATTTTCGATTTGGGCAGTCTCTCTGTAGTAAATAGTTCCCTGTCTGACTGTAAAACTTCAGTGTAGTTATTTCTGACTTCTTTAAGCTCTCAGTCATGCTCCTTCTCTTTTGCCTTTTCCCACCCTTTCAATAGTTAGGACAAGGGATTTCCTGGCATGGTCTTATAAACTCAGGTCTCTGGAAAACAACTGTAAAGACTAGGGAGGGGTTGGCATTCTCCCACAGGCACTTCCAAAACATCCTGAGTTTTGGGGCCTGTTGGGGCCTAATACTTCACAGCTTTCAGAGTTCAAATAAACCAACTAGAAAAGAAATTGTTTCTACAACAAGACCTAAGACTTTAATGAATACTAAACTAATTCCTGTGCACATCAGCAAGTGTCTGTCTTTGAAGAATTTCCATTCACAGAAGCTGTCCAAGCTTATTTCTGCTCCCAGCCCTTCTCATCACAGTGACTGTAACGCACATTCAACTACCAGAATAAACATTTGTTCACTCGTCTTTTATCTCCTCCTTAGTCTGCTACAAAACAAGACCCAGCTCTCTTACCAAAAGTAATTTGCACAAAATTCTTGCTTTTGTGTGACCTTTCCTATCCAACATAGCTTGGAACACCAAGCTGGCAGCTCTGATCCCCCTGCATTGGCTGCTCTCCCAGGTGCAGCAAACATCTCACACCAGATCCAGGAAAGGTGACAGCCATGGGATGGCCCCAGGAACTGCAGTCTGCACCAGGACAGGTTTGTTCCCTGGGCAAAGGCACAATGCCAGAATGAAAAATTTGCCCTTCCCAGCAGTTGCTGGCATGAAGGCCTCGCCAAGGAAAGGTTTGAGTTTCCACTACTGTCAACCAGAACCCTTTCACAGGCACTGTAAAAGCAAGGCAGGGATTGCTGCTCCCTCTTCAGTCTCTACAGTGGGACAGTTGACTTCTGAATAAGAGGTTATTAAATAAGATACACATGTAGTATCAAAAAAAGTTTCTAGGAAAGATAATAATCTTACTGAGACCAACTTCAGTCTACTATGCTTATTTTTTAAGCAGTTTTACCAATTTCAGTTAAGCCTGGTTTCAATATAAACAATGAAATTGTTAGTCTTCCATTGCTTTCACTGGGATATGATTTTAAGTCAGTGCTGAGATGTAGCACTTGGTATCAACTTTTCCACACATTAATGTGAGTGAAAACATACACACATTAATTTCTCAGCATTCTGGATGAGTTTTACAGCAAGACAGCTCCAGCTGTAAATATAGAAAGCCAGGTCCCAGACCCCAAGGAGTGACTGGAGTCTGCTTTCAAACCAACCTTGTATGCATTCACAGAAGCCTGAAGCTGTGTTGTGACTCCGCCTGGAGTTTGTGCTGTGGGCATCCAGGAACCTCAGCCAAGTGTGGAAGCCTGGAACATCCTATGATACCATGAGGATCATAAAGAACAGCCAAACTCCAACCCAATCACACTGCCTTCAGAAGCTGCCTTTATGCAGAGAAATTGTTCTTGCACTTCTGCTACCTATCTGTATCACTCACCTTGCTCAGCACTACTTATAAGTTACATTCTCCACATTTTTTCTACATTTCTGCTAATTCCTTACTTAGCCACCATGTAACAGAAGCAGTTTTTGGCTACTTACCCAAAACAAATCCTAAAAATGTAGATATGTGCCTCCAAAACCTTCTCTCAATAGACCATGCATTCCCTAATACAGACCTGCTCAAGGGTAACTTGTTATAAGTGCATGTAGATCTACAGAACTGCTAGGCAAAACCAAATCTGCTGCCCTTGCAAGCTTCTCAGTCTGAAGTCAAACACACAGTATGGCTGACAATGTAAAATACCTTTTTTTTTTAATAGCAAATTTATATTTGCAGTAAAAGGTAGGGGTTTTCCTACTAACAATCAAACAAAAAAAAAATTTCCTTACAGCTGCTTCAAGTAGTTTGGGAAATGTAATAGCACGGAGTCTTTTCTTGTTACTTTCCATGAAATAGGTGGGGTGATGGTGGCTGTGTACACATCACCACATTGCTGGTAGCAATGGAAAACTCATCTGCTATGCAGGAGGTACACTGAGTGGTAAGCTGCATGGTGAGGATAAAAGTCTGGAGCATATCCATGCCTGGAAAGCTTTATTACATTCATGTGAACATAGTGACATGCACAGAATACCTAGGGCTGTCCTAAGCTTGACTTCCTAGACAGTCAAAGTATTTCTGTCCTTCCTTCCTGCTTTACAGCTGGCCTTTCCAAAAACAAACAAATTTCTGGCATACTTCAAGAAATAAGACATGTAACACTAGATTTTCTACCACAATTCATGCATTCTTCCTGCTTTACTCCCTGACATTTGACACAGCAGCCTGAAAAAAAACTGTTCAAGTTTCATGTGGTATTTGCTGCAGATTATAAAATTCTAGTAAACAATGGATTTTTTCCTTATTTGAACCATGTGTGTTCTACTCTGTGATCTACCACAGATGGCATTTTAATCATTATCACCGTCTTGTTACATAGATGTAGTATCCTCTACTGTTACAGAGTTATATGTATGTGTTTTATGAGGGAACAATATAATAATTCAAGCAAAGATCTTTAAAACCAACTTGAAGAATAGTTTTTAAACTATAGAGAAGCACAAAGCTACCTGGCATTGATGTGCACACAGAAGGGCCACAAAGAACAACAGAAAATTGACTATTTCAAAAGAAGGCCAGGCAAGTTCAGCTGCTGATTCTTTTTGAGTATATTAAACATTCCTAAGTGTTCTGTTCCACTTCTATTTCCACAGTAATTACCAGCCTGTTGATTATCTTTGTTTTCAATTTAGAGCTTGCAAAAAACTGAAATAAAGTCATACCCTTTAACACCTGTAAAAATACTGCAATTAATGGATGCCTAGGAAAGTGGGTCAGAACAGAATATTTGAACAAAGATAAAAGATATTTTCTTTGGCCACGACAGAATTTTTTATTAGATACATATTTGAGGCCCTTTATTAAAATCCTGCAAAGAGTTTGAAAGAGACTTCAGACTAAAAATTGGTCAGCTGGGTATTAGGAGATCTATGTGGTTCCTCTGATGGAGGATAAATGAGTTAAGGGTGGAGAGATATTTCACAGGTACTCCTTAGAAGCTATTGTTGTTAAAAATGGGTTTGATATACAAATATAAAAGGAAAGATTCTTGAGAATTGGATTACGTTTCTGTGGCCATCGGATATTAGAAAGCTCTGCCTATTACAACAGCAGTTACCACAAGTGTGTGTTTTGAAGCAATCTGTAAGGTATTGTGTCTTTCTGTAAGGGCTCTCAAATCCAACATGCAACCCAGGCACACACACATTTTGATAGCTTTTTATAGCCGGGGTATTTCTGCTTGTTCATACAATAGAACTTCCTCTCCACAATTTCCAGGGAATTAGCTGGATAGAGAAATCAACATTGCATATATCAGTTCAAAAGTATTATTAATTGTTCAGAAAATACATCTTGATATGATTCATACATCTTCATTTTTCTGTTTGGCCCTGCCACAGACCTAAGTCCTATTAACTACTGATCTCCTTGGACCTCAGTCCAAAACTGAACTCCTGCTACATTTCAAAGCTTCACACCTTCTCCAGAGATGATTTCTTAGTGCAATTAATATTTCAATGTGAAGAATTTATCTGTCTGAAATGGCCTATGTATTAGAAATAGGTAATAATTTCCAAAAGGAGAAACTAAGGCTTTACCAGTAGGTTTTGTCATGGAAAATTCTATCATGACAGCGATACGTGTTGTTCCATAGTCAGAAAGGGCTATAAGCACAACCAGATGGAAAGATATACTAAAAGTCTCTTATTGTTTTCCTTTGTCTTAAGGCATTTGTTGTGGTGGCAGTTTAGCATTCAGTACCCCAGGAATTCCAGTGGTAAATCTCTTTTTGTGAGGAAATGGTCCTTTGATATCCTTATGTAAAGTGCCAGCAACTCTGAGCTCAGTTGCAGATTCACCATAAGCTAGGGTAGAATAGTTGTGTCAACATGCAATAAAACTGCTTAGTAAATCCTCAGACTTGGAATTAAAGTCATAACACAGCCAAAGGAGACAGCAGAGAAGGTGATATGTGAAGAAAAATAAGCATGTCTGCAAAGCATAGGCTAGTGCTGGCATATTATAGATTTATCAAGGACAGACATAAGCCCATGAACATGCTTTCCAGAAAGGAAATTTCTTATATGCTTGAAATCAATGGGTAAATAAAGTTCTTACTGATTTACAAAGCAGTGGCAGCTGCTATTGCCATATACTTGGTTAATGCAGTTCCAAGGAATATCAATGAAGCTCAAAGGTTAGTTTCAGGGTATTTTTGTTTGACTGGTGAGAGTTTTAGATGGTTCCTGGATTTCTATTTGTGGCATCAAAACTGGTGTGACAATCCCTGGAATATCTACTACAGTTTGTCCAGGTTTATACCTCCTATTAAATGGGCAAAACCCCTCAACTTTTCATTCGTTTACAACAAAGCTTTTCCAAATTTTATCTTGCTGTACCTTAAACTACCCAAATGCTCTGTGAAGCAACACTGAAACAGGGAGAAGCTGCCTTAGCAGTAAGGTAAAGCAACTCTAGTTTGAAAATTAATCCTCCACAGAGCCAGAAACTGGGTAATGGAATAGAAAGAAAAATTACTCTATAACAGCCCATTAAAGAGGTTCAAAAGTTTGTTTCATTTTGCTGTCTTGGAAAGTTGCTGGTATGCATCCAACCAAATTTTACTTGTATGTATGCAAAGCTGATAAAGTTAAATCTACAGTGTATGAATACTTAAACTGTTGAAAGCTTGGAAACTCCAGGGTCCATCAGGCTCTAAACATCATTTTTACATGAGCACAACTAGTTGTATTTTGGGAGGGGAAAAAAAATAGTAAGAACAAAAGCCAGAGACAGTCATACATAGTGTTCTTTAACAAGTAAAAACACACTAAGGAAGACAAAATACAAAATTTATCCTGGATCTTATAATCCTACACTTCCCAAGAAAGCAGGCTATGACTCCAAACACATAGCTCCCAAGTCTGACCTGAAAGAGATTTTGAAGCCTGGTTCTAAATGAACAAATAGCTCAATTACTAAATTAACCTAATTTTCATGTGTCTGATCTCTTCCAAACCTGTGACAAAGTTTGGATTCACGTTTGTATTGAGAGTTTTGTTGGAACTAGAAGTGAGATTACAAAACCAGAAGTAGGTTTTTAGCTGTAATGCGTCTTTTGCCACTGAATACACTGTGGCTGGAAAGAGCTGTAATAAATAGCACAGAATGTTCCAAAGGCTGGTGAGATGAAAAATGTTGGTTTTTTATACTGTTTGGACTAAGCTTTGTAAGCACAGACAAAAATGTGAGCAAGTCACAGCTGAATCAGATACAAGTAAATTTCAACTGCAAACTGAAAAGCAAAGGGGTTTTGTTGAATTCTTAGTCACTTTTAGTCTCAATTCTGAAGCTAAAGCAACAAGGACAGATCACACACAGAACTAAAATGCTGTTTGATAATTTTCCTGTAAAATAATTTAAATTTTAGAACTGAAGAAAAAATATTCAAAATTTCCTGAAAAAGAGTTTAGATAGCCCCGGACTGAGAAAGAGGGGGGGAGGTTGCCCGTTGTCCTACATCAGTACTTTCAGATATGCAGGAAGCCAAGTCTTCAATACTTGGAAGTTTTTTCCAGCTCTATGACCCTCACTCCAATGTTCATTATCTGGCAGCATCATCTGAGATGCCACAGATTTCCCAAATCTCTTTAAAGAGGCTTAAAAACTAAATTCACCAGGGCTTATTTCAAAGACCTAGGCAGGCTGACAATAAATAGTGCCTCATGCTGCAATGAGAGCTATTTTAAATAATAATTTATATACATATAATTTGTATACATATGTAAATAAAAACTACATTAACAAGAAAAACTTGGATTATGTATTGCTGCCTCTCCTTTGCAGTAGTGTTTCTAAAGCAGGAACTGTAACTAGAAGATTAGAGGAGTTATGGAAAAACTGATCTTTCAATTGAAAAAAATCCACTGGTTTATTTTAGAAATTATTTAACTGGCAGTTGCTACACTTGGCCTTTTATCTGTTCCACAGCATAAACTCTGACAGTCTAATACACTCTTTCTTTCTTTCACTGCTGGCTAATGAAAGTGTACATTTTCCAGTGACTGTGTAATTCTGTTTTGGACTGATGTCATGGCTGCCACTCCAGCAGACCCATTAAAAATAAAAAGCATACACATCTAGAACTTAAGCTGTTACCCAAACCAGAAACTTGTGATTGCAGAGGCAAGCTACACCACCTTATAAAAGGATTTTGATGTATGGCATCTGTTTTACTGAGAAATGCTGTAGATTCTAAAGCATGCATAGTTTAAGAGCATTTAAACTCCAGGGGAAAAAAATAGAACTGCTTGAGAAAAATGTCTGCTCAGTTTGAATTCACTGTAACACTAGATTAAAGAATGAGAAGGCCCTTGCTTGTGAAAGGAAAAAAAAAGCTTAATTAAGACAAACTGGGACTGAAGTACAGGAGAAAATTCAGTGTTCCTTCAAAATGGAATCTCCTTCGGAAGGCTGCACCAAGGGGAAGAAAGCTTTAAAAAAGTGTCCTTGACAATACTGATCAGAAGACAAGCTGCCAATAATCCATTTTCATGCACACCACACACATTTCACAGCACATACATATTTGAGAAGAGATGAACAGAAATTATTCAAAGGCATGCTTTGGCAAATGCTTAATGAATATGCTTTCTTCCCCCTTAACTTAAAAAAGCATGGCACAGACGTGAGGGTTTACACTTTGTCACAGCAAGGCCAGAGAACAGATAAAACAGAAGAGCTATACTTTAGATTTACGAATCATAAGGTCAGTAGAATTTCCAAAAAAGAAGATTACTAAAACTGTCATCAAAAGCAGTTGCTAAGAATTCTAACAAAAATATTAATTAAGGCTATTTCTGTCAATATCTTGCCCAAACATACAGAAGCCTAGACAACTGTGCTTTGAACTCAGGTAATGGTAGCTAATCAATGTAGCTGTAAATAGCAGAAAAATCAGCAGGGGTAACTATCTAGTTTTTCTCAAAACGTGGACTACACCAGGTCAAGTGAAAGTAAGTGATGGGTTAAAGAAAAATGCAGCAGTCACCTGGACAGATAACAGGTCAAACAGACCACAGGACACAGCTTGAAGGCACACTGCTAAGTGTATTGAACAAGGCATTCTGATGGACAACCAAAAGAAAGAGAGATCTTGGGGCAAAAAAAAATCTATCAACTCATCTTTGGTTTTGTTAACAAAAATTCAAAATATTTATGGCTGATATGCATTGTATAAACAAATCAACCTACCTGTAAGTCAACTTCCTAACAAAAGTTTTCTCAAGTGTTTTGAAACATAACCTAATTTATCTTACAGTAGGAGCTTGCCACATACTTTACTTCCCACTCATCTCAAACATGT
Source organism: Nicator chloris (assembly GCA_013400495.1). Classification (NCBI taxonomy): domain Eukaryota; kingdom Metazoa; phylum Chordata; class Aves; order Passeriformes; family Pycnonotidae; genus Nicator; species Nicator chloris. The sequence continues at coordinate 38,279 of WAAE01010180.1, forward strand.
TATGCAAAAATAATAGTCAAGACAGTAGTGAAAATTTTTCTTTCACTACAGCCACATACAGAAGCAATTCTCTTTAAACTACTTTAATGATGTATGTGACAGCAGCAGAGTAGTCAGAAGATATCCGAACCAGCAAGAACAGATGATTTCCTACCTCTGGCTGTACCTGTCCTTGGGGACAGAGGGACTGGTATAATAATTCTTTAGCTGTGCCTGCTTGGCAGCACACCTACTTGTAATGTCAACTATACACATCACACACCCGAATGATGCTTAAGACAAGACAACAGTAATCTATTATTCCAGGTGCCAACAAAGTGCCACTTGAAAAAAAACATCATTCTCTACTGCAAGTGTTGATACCCATTTAATGCAGCACAGGGAAAGACAGTGCTGACAAGTCATCTCTCGATGACTTTCATCAAGGAAGGGAAAAAGCTTCAGAGAGATCCACTGTGTACATTACCACACTAACTTTTCTGAATTATCGCCAGTAAGTGCATTAAACATTCCAGTGCCATAATGCAAACTACAAAACAAACTACTTCATTTTCCTTCAGCCTCCCATTTCCTTTCCCTGTCCTTTCATGAAGAAAAGACATGGTCCCTAAAGTGTGCTTTCAGGTACTAAGAGCTGAAGTATTTCTTTCTCCTTGTGTTGGTCTCTTTCTGGAGAAAAACCACAGCACTGGTCAAAGTTGGTCAAAGGCTGGGACTTGACACTGGCGGAACACACACAAATCAAAGTGCTCTGGTTATACTTTTAAAACAACACATTTCAAATCAAGGACATTCTAAAACTGTGGTGACTGCATTTACAGTGTAGTTTCTTTCATCATCCTAAAAGTGAAATGACTTGTAAAAGAAAAAAGAAACCATCACATCGCAATTCTTAAATAATGTGAAAATATCACTGTGATTTTCTTTCTACTTTTTTGGAGTGGATTTTTGGTATTGTTTGTTTGGAGTTATTTTGCATAAATAATTTAACCTCTACAGTTCAGATGCCATAGTGTCTTAGAGTGTAAAAAGTTTACAGACAAGTCTTCAAATATTAAGATTTTGTTTCTCCATATTCTGAACTAATATCCATACATAATAAACCAAGCAAATGCAAATTTCAGCTTCCTGATGAAGCAGTTACTATCTGGCTGCTACAAGCCAGTTGTTGCAGCAGCCCTCTTA